>OX352772.1:132703088-132849741 GCA_947095535.1 Poecilobothrus nobilitatus | reverse complement strand
TCTCTGGAACGCTGCCTATGACGGCTTGCTGCGTTTGGACATGCCCGACGAGATAATTCTCGTTGGGTATGCCGACGACGTGGCACTGTTTGTTGAGGCAAGGAGCGTGGAGCTGGCGCAGCTCAAGCTCAACCATGCCATGCGGAGCATCGGTGCATGGATGGCAGAGCGAGCGCTCTCTCTGGCTCTAAGCAAAACGGAGATCGTGCTCCTCACTAGGAGGAGGATAGCCACTGTCCTTCCACTGCAGGTTGGGAAGGTGACAGTCATGTCGAAACTGACGGTAAAATACTTCGGAGTGCTAGTGGACTGTTCCCTCAGGCTCTTCGAGCAGATTCGGGCGACGGTGGATAAGGCGACAGCCGGCGTAACATCGCTGAGCCGGCTGATGGCCAACATGGGAGGACCCAGGGCCGGAAAGAGGAGGCTCCTTATGTCATCGGTCCAGTCAGTCTTGCTCTACGGATCCGATGTGTGGGCACATGCTCTAGCCAAGGAAATGTACAGGAAGAGGCTGGGTCGGGTACAATGCCCTCCTTGAGGCAAGGGTGGCGTCTGAGCCGGCTGTCCTGGTTATTGCTGCGGCTACACCAATTGCGCTACTGGCACAGGAACGCAATCGGTGTACAACAGTTGCGGGGATGGTGACCTGGCAGTAATGAAGGCAGAAGAGAGGTCCCGCACGTTGACAAGGTGGCAGGATCAGTGGGGCAGGCTCAGGCGAGGGGCCGGTGGACGAGGATCTTGATAGCAGCGATTGCGCCATGGGCGGAGCGGCGACACGGGGAGGTGGACTATTACCTCACGCAGTTTCTTACCGTGCACGGCTACTTCAAATCCTACCTGAACAGAATAGGAAGGGTGGGCTCGGCGGAGTGTCTGTACTGCCCAGGTGTGCAGGATGACGCTGATCACACCTTTTCATATGTGAAATGTGGGCTCTGGAGAGGACGGAGCTGGAGCGAGAGGCGGGAGTCCATTTCTTACCCGATGTCGCTGTGGAAGTAATGATGGCTGGGGAGGGAGCTTGGAACCGTGTATCACATTACGTGCAGCAGGTTATACTCTCTAAGAAGCTAGACCTGGACGAGGCGGAGGCAGTAGCTGTCTAGGGTGAAGGACCTGGCCTGAAGTAATGTGATAAATGGTTCCGGGTCAGGGTCGGTTTTGTGGGTATACCATAAATGGATAACCATTTAACGGAGTCCCACACACACCGGGAAGAAAGAGAGAGTAAGAGAGAAATTTTCGGTACGGTCTATAAAAGATTCCAACCTCCTTCGTAGAAAAAAAAAAATTATTTTTATTATTATTATTATTGTTATTAGTATTATTATTATTATTAGTATTATTATTATTATTATTATTACTGTTATTAATATTATTATTATAATAATAATAATTATTATTATTATTATTATCATTATTATTATTGTTATTATTTTCATTTTTATTATTTTTAATTCGATTATTATTATTGTTACATATTATTATTTTCATTTTAATTATTTTTAATTCGATTATTATTATTATTATTGTTACTTTTATATTTATTGTTGTTGTTATTATTAACTTTATTATTATTTATGTTTGAATTACTAGTAACCGGTCTAAAAGTATCTCCTTGGATGAAGTTAGAGTACTTCTTGCTATTGGTAGATAATGAACTTTGAATTGAAAATTTCTTTTTAGCTTTATTACTACAAGGAACAGCGAAAGGATTAAGAAGAAGTGTTTTAGATTGTTTGTTATTATTATTATTATTTGTGTTAATGTTTATAATTGAATTAGATGTTTGTTTTAGATTGAATTAGATATAATAATTACAAAAAAAGGTGTAAGGAAGAATACGATTTTCTAGTTTGAATATTTTCAAAGTTATAGTATGATATTTGGTAGATGGTACTTTTATAAACGCATTTACTTTTAACCTCTGTAACGCGCTTTAAATTTAAGAATGGATTCCGACAACACACAATGTTTTTTTCATACAAATAAATACAAATAAATCGAAAAATCGTTCCTTAATCAAATACCAAATTCAAACACTTAATCGAACACTCTGTATAACTGTTTTTTAAAGTAAATTTAGAAAATGTGAAATGCAATAAAAACTTAAAATTTATTTCTTCTCTCTTTTTCAGCTTAATTCAAAATTCACAAAATTTTGCTTGAAAAAAAACTGACAAAATTAAGCACAAAATTTCTTATTTATAGAAATCAGCTATTTTAGTTTTTCATAGCTTAATATTACTTGCCAAATCGTGGTTTGTATTATATATATTTTGATTGTACAAATTGTTGTGTATGTATACATGTATAACTATGATATATATAAAAATGGTTCTTTCTGGAAATTAAAAATGTTCAGTTATTGCACAAATCTAATTCAAATACAAATGACGACAGGCTGTATTTTGAGAAATAAAAGACAAGAAAATGTTTCAATACCAAAAAAATTGAAGAGAGCAAATTATGAGGGTTTAAAACAAATTTCGGCGATACTATGATAAATGTTGTACCCGCGTAGGACCAAATGACTATATTTGAAAGATACTTGGTGTTACCACTTTTCTAAAAATATTTATCCTTAATGGCGTATTTTATCCTTTAAGGACGAAAAGGACATTTGAAAGCATCCTTGTTGTTTTAGTGTTTTTATATAAAAACCGTTATGATATATCTGATAATCTGTAAGATATATATACATTACGTGGTATGGTGTTTGTAACTACTAAAAGGAAGCAAGTTAGATATGGACATGTATATATATTCTGGATCAGGATCACCTGCTGAGTCAATTTAGGGATGTCCGTTCGCCGTTCGCACGATAACTCAAAAATTAGTGAAGATATCTTGATGAAATTTATATAGTAGGTTACTAATTACGAAAGGAAGGCTAAGTTCGAATCTGGACAAAATCGGTCCATGGGTTCGGGTACCTCCCATACAACTCCCAAAACCAAATACGCATATCTTCGAAATTAATAAAGATTGAAACTTAAAATTTTGTACGAGGATGTGTTTTTCTGAATCCCTAATATCCCTAAAATTTGAGATTAATTGGAGTGGTTATTCGGGTACCTCCCACACAACTCCCAAAACCGAACAAGCATTTATTCTAAATTAATAAAGAAAAAAATTGCAAATTTGATACGAGGGTGTTTTTTCCTGAATCCCTGATTTGCCTAAAATTTCAGATGAATTGGAATGGTTGTTCGGGTATCTCCCACACAACTCTTAAGACCGAACAAGCATATCTTCGAAATTAATAAATATAAAGACTTTTTAATTTGAATTTTTGATCGAATGTGCTCAAGATACTGACTAATTAGAACCAAATTTAATTGCATTTCTGTAATGTTAACTAAAGTTACTGCACAACTCTTCCTATAATCGAGGTTAATGTGCTTTGGTTAATTTTTAAACCAACGCTTTTTGAAACCGCACATTTCCAAACGATAATACAAACTGTTTTTAATTGTAACTTCTAGATGGCCTAGTGGGTAAGAGCGTATTAAATACGCTGTAAATACCGAGGGAGTGTGGGTTCGAATCCCATACACGTCGTAAGAGTTATTCTCCCTTACGACATTTACATGTTAATAATAAAAAAGTTGCTGACTTTAGCTATATTAATTTTTAAATTACTAAAAAATATTAACGTAATTACAACAAAAGTTCTACAGGTAAAATATGATATAAAAAATAATGATATAAAAAAATTGCATATTTATGCTAATTTATGCTGTAATTTATGCTAATATAAAATTATTATTTTTTACTTCTTCATAATATGAGTTTTGTTTTGCTTTTAATAATGAAATTTACAATACATAAAAAGAATTGACAAAATATTTTATTCTTAACTTAATTCTTAACATTCTGCCCGCCTTGACGAAGTCTAACCATATTGTATTGGGCGATGATGTGATTCAAGATTGACCTTAAAACGTGGTTCAAGTTGTTTCAGTGACACCTTTAAATTGCGAGTCCGATGATACCATATATTTACATAGCTTAACTAATACTAGTGGCACTAGAGAGGTGTATGTCATAGTATAATTATATATCTCGTGATAACGTACGTTAGCTTTTTCTTGATTTTTAAGTTGATTATGTAGATTTTAGAATTTTTCCAATTCCTGTGTCATATTAATAGTGCTCTTGAAAAATGCTGCACGTCTCTGGTGATATAACATTTATTAACCTTCCAACTAGTGTGAATGAGAGCTTAGAGTTACTTGATGATATATTATGCCCTCGTATAGTTGCCTATATATGCCCTACGTGCTTTTGCTTAATTATGTCGTTGCCTTCCATTTGCAGTATTCCTGCCCTATTTAGCGTTGCTGATGATACATTTTGATCACACACTACCATTACAACTTGTTTATTTCTAAATGCGTAAATCAATGCATTTGCTTCAGACAACTGGATCCATTCTGAGCTGTTTATGGCTGATATAATTTCGTATTTACTCGATATGGTTCCTAATCGCATTGCATCAATCTCACATGAGCTTGTGTTTGCTCCTTCATGTTAAATAGGGTGTTGTTGTTTGCATATTCGATTACCCTCTTCTAATATTAATAATGGTAATATTGGTCTCTGTGCAGATTTACCATTACTCCATATTTAGCTGCTGAGTGTATAAAAGATATGGTTTGACTATACCTTGGTAACTATCAATTAATACATCTATTAATGCTGACTGAGCTTTCTCATAATAGTTTGCCATTAACATTAGTTGTATACTCAATGTTGTGATCGACGCGATAATATTCCCCATGTGGATTTTATTTGCTATTTTATCTATGCTTCTTTCTAATGTTACAATATGATTTAATGGTTTCTTAAAAGCAGTCTGACCTTGTTTTATGACATTTATTGTTGAATCTATAATTGAAGTTTGTGCTTGTAGTAATGTTATTGTGCTTCCTTTATTTTCTTGTGGTTCATCTATGATAAGTAGTAAGTTCTCAGCATAATCGGTATCTAATATTCCAAACAGTGCGCTAGCAAATTTCCAACAATAATTAACGGCGCTCTTTTAATTCTTTTGTGATCCTTCTATCTCATTTTCTTCATTTAATTCTTCCACGAATTTTTCAAATTGATTTGTTGGTATCGAGCAAGCAGATTGAATAGAAGGTTCTGAACACATTTTTTTCAAAGATTCAATGCCAGTTAATAGTAATTTGTATTCTGGCCAAAGGAGTGCGGCTTCATAATACACTATTAATTTCCATTCTTTTCATACAATATGTGTCATTCCTAAATTTTCAAAATATATTCCGTATTCTGATTGAAATGGTTCGGTTTTAACTAGTGGAGCTTGATTGCTTGGTATTACACTTAATAAGCAACAAGTAAATAAAATGGTTGTCAACAGGCTCGGATTCATTCCTGTTGATTTAAATGGTATTTCATGATCTTCAGTTGAGCCTCTGTACTTTTTTCGGCATCTATATTTATTGCATTTAGTCTTGTCACTAAACGCTACGTTTTTACTGGAGCTCCCTTGTTCATTCCTCAATTGACTATTTTTATTATATATTTATTGACATTAGGCTCGGATTCATTCCTGTTGATTTAAATGGTATTTCATGATCTTCAGTTGTTGCCTCTGTACTTTTTTCGGCATCTATATTTATTGCATTTAGTCCTGTCACTAAACGCTACGTTTTTACTGGAGCTCCCTTGTTCATTCCACAATTGACTTTGGAGAAACTCTATGTACAGCCCTGGTGAACACGCCATTCGCTGTTTGCCTAGTTTCCATTTCAGTGGTAGCAGTGATCTTACAGGTGTTGTTGTGGAATCTACTGGTTGTGTTAACAGCTCGCCAATTACAAAGTGTGCATGGAGTTAATACTGCAAAATCTTTGGGATTACTTGACTTTGGGATAAGCGGTCTTGAATTAAGAAATGCTTCTGCTTCTATATTACTGTTTTAAGCTCTTCGTTTGTGAACGGCGCAGAATGTAACCCATGCTGTAGCAGATTTAATAGAGATTTTCAATAACCCTTCAAAATGTGGTGCTCTAGGTTTAATAAAATAGAATTCAATATTTTTCTTAAAATATGCTTTTGCAATTCGTTCCTTTGATTGGAGTATTTCTGTTAGCTCAGTTAGTTCTTTAAATGTTTTGCAAGTACCAAAAAAATTGGTTGCATTGTCACTATAAATGTTTTTCCAATATCCTTCCTATTTTCCTATCCTTTTTCCAATATTCTTCCTACAAACTGTTTAAGTGCTCCTAAAAATCCGTCTCTTGTTAAATCTGTAACAAGTTTCATATGTACTGCTTTTGTTGCCAAACAATAGAATACCGCTACATATGATGTCTGTGGCCTCTTCCCTCTGAGTTTGTAATGTGTCATTATTGATCCACACAAATCCACTCCAGTATTAATAAATGGTCGCGCTGGTTCAATTTTATGATTGGGTTAGCTGCCCATCATTTGTTGGAATTGTTGTGTTTTACTCTTGAACATTTTACACAATGATAATCAATTGAACACGCCATTGATTTACCCTTTATTATCCAATATTTTGCCTGGTAATTACTAACAATCCCTGCGGGCCAACATGAAAATATCTTTGGTGTATATCTTTAAAAGTTTTGATAATATATGATGATATCGTAGGCGCTATGAAATAAGCTAGAAAACAAAAATTAATTATGTTAAAATAATTTTGACAATTTTCTAACTTATTTCAATATGAATTAAGTTAGAACATTTGGAATGGAACTAATTTCGATAAAAAAATGAATTAAGTTAGAAAAAAATTTTTTTTTTAATTGACTTTATTGTTACACTTTGTTTTCATTTGAATAGATTCTACAACAATTTCTATTCAAATTCAAAATTCTATTTCAAAAAATAAAATTACAATATTAAAAAATTAATTCATAAGTTGTTCTTTAATTTTCTGACTTATTTCATATTGTGATTTTCTAACTTATTTCATTATGAATTAAGTTAGAAATTATTGAATGTTTTCTAACTTAATTCATTTTTTTTTTTCTAACTTAATTCATTTTAAATTAATTCATAGGGACAAAAAAAAAAATTCGGACTTATTTCATTTTTAAATTTATAATTTTGTTTATTCTGAATTAAGTTAGAAAAATGAAATAAGTTCGAAAAAAACGAAATTTTTCTAACTTAATTAATTTTTTTGTTTTCTAACTTAATTCATAGCGCCGATATCCTAATAGGATTGGACGCTTCGCTTCCTACGAAATCTCGGCATTTTGTAATCGGCCTCCCACTCTTAATATATTTTTATTGTCTGCAAATGGATCTGATCCACTTAATGGACACTGTTTGCTTACTTCGTTATATTTCTTGAAATTATGTAGATCATCTTTAAATTGTTTCCTTTGTACTGTTGTTATGATAAATTGTGTTGCTATCCTCAGTTCTTGAAGGGAGAGCCAATTATGTTCGACTTTATTTTTAGTTTCGAGCACATTGATAAACCTGAATACGTACGCCATTTATTTTGTTAGAAAATGGTATGAGTTTCTATGGTTTATTTTATTTAATATATTGCTTGACTGCGTAGACGACGCTTGTGAGGTTGCCAAAGTGGTTTTCTTTCTTTCCAGAACTGCTTCACTTTTCCTAGTAAATGGTGAATTATTGGTGGCCAAGTATTTTCATCACTGTAAAAAAAATATTTCTCTATAAAACCATAGCTTAGCATCTTTAATTTTTTCTGGTGCTACCCCACGAAATAAAAATCTGCAGGATTGAGTTTTGGTGGAACAGGCGTCATTACTCACGTAGTGTGTGAGATTGTATAATTCGATATGCTACGAAGGTTTGGAATGTTTTTGATGGTGAATGTATCTATGACAAGACGATTTCTGAATCCGGCCATAAATAAGTTTGCCCTTCATATTTTGAATCATTTTTTATTCGAACTAAAAGGTGCGCCACTAATTTTGTCGCACACAATTCTAGTCTGGGCAGTGTCTGCGTTTTTGTAGGTGCTACTCTTGATTTTGCATATAGTTAGTATATTGTCCTTATTATTTAATCTGCTATATACTGCTGTTCCATAAACTTTTTCAGAAGCATCGGCAAAAATATGTGAATTTTTTACAGATTTATGATAAAAAATATGCCTTGGGAAATATATGTCCTTCAGTTGTTGAAAACGTCTATAAATTTTGTACACCTTAAACTCATTCTTCAATGGGTCGTCCCAATCCAACTTCAAAGACCGTAAATTCTGCAAAAATATTTTTGCTGTTACAACTACTGGCGCTATCAACCCTAATGAATCGAATAACTATGGAATATATGAGTACATTGTTCTTTTTGTTAGCTGTTTTACTTCTTTCGAGATATATTTTATCTGTAGCATATAATATTTAGATTTCCTTATTAGCGCTAATGCCTTTACTTGATTTTTTGGTTTATCCAATAGCTTGTTTAATTCAATTTCAATGTCTTCTGGTGGAAACTGCTGTAGTAGAGTCTCATGATTTGCAGTTAATTTTTGTGATCGGAATCCGCCCTTTTTTTATAATTCCGTCAATTGTGATTGAATGATCATAACTGTACTCATATTTTCCGATGCAGACATAGCATCATCCATATGAACATCATGTAATAGTACTTCCGCTCCCTATGGGTAGTTAGCCCGACCTTCGTGAGCTAATTTTTGTAAATACTTAGTGATCAAGTATGGTGTTGAGATCATGCCACATGCAACTGGGTTGAGTTGGTACGTTTTTAATAGGTGAATGAAACTCTCTCTCTCTCTCCATATCAATTGGAATTTTCTGTTCGCCTTATAAATATCTATTTGTCGATACATTTTCTCAATATTTGCTGTAAACGCACATCTTGGAAATCGAAATTTCAACAACTGTGTAAATAGCTCTTCTTGAAGTATTGGACCATTGAATAATGTGTTATTTAGTGATATATTGGATTATGTTTTAACGGACGTATCAAATACTACTCGAAGATTTGGTGTTGTGCTATTTGGTTTTAGAACAAAGTGATGTGACAAATAGTAATTTGAATGTTTAATTTGAGTTGCATGTATCTCTGTCATATGTCCTAATTGTTTGTATTCTCTCATGAAAATGATATATTTCTTTCTTAAGTCCTTGCCTTTTTCTAAATTTCGTTCAATAGCAAAAAATCTCCTCAACGCTAAATTTTGAGATTCGCCTAATTTGCTAGAACCATCTGATAATGGGAGGACCATCATTCCCTTGGCATCTATATTCACTGTTTATTCAAATTGCGTTTCACATTTAACATCAGCTTTACAAATCTTGTTTAATGGTTCCTCAACTTCTTCCAATTTCCAGAACCTTTTTAGTTGATTTTGGATTTCTTCTTCAGTACTTATCCCGCCGATCGCCTGCTTTTGATTTACACTAGATTCCATCTTTCCTACCACCATCCAAGCAAAAACTGTCATTACAACTTAATTCTGCCAATTTTAAGTTGGCCTTCTTTCATTACATCGTTGTATAACTCCGCACCAATTATTTAAAACTATGTGTCCAACCACTAGGACTATTAAAATGTGGATCTGCTAACTCCAATGTGGTTGATAAATTCCACTTTGCAATGTCGGTATTATGATTGATACGAATTCGCGGAAATTTTTGTTAATACAAATGCCCCGATCCTTGTCTCGAAGCTCATGACCCTAGAATGTAGTTCAATATTAATTCGTCTTTGAGATTTTTGTTTTCCCAATCGTATTTCATCAGTGTGTATTAATTCATTTTTTTCCTCCAATTTTAACATACTTGTAAGACGAAACGACATAAAATTTAGTTGTCAGCTTGAATTTAATACGACTCTGGCTTGACCATAATCTCCATTTCAATTTAAATCGTTAACTGCAACTGTGTCGAAGATTACATAGCTGCGGCGACTATTTGCGCAACATAACACTGCCATAGACGAATTAGCTTTTGTTTCTACTTGATTTATTCGTTGAGTTGGTTGTGCACTTTTTTCTTGTGAGAGTCCCCTTTTCTCCGTGCGACAACTAAATTGCTTTTCTGATTGCGACATTAATTCGTTTAAAATAGTTGTTACTATTAATCTCTTTTTTCCATATCTTTCTATTTGTGTATTTCACGCTGCCTCGTAATTGCTGTCTGCTATCTTAAAATGTAGTATGAGCCTTTCAGCTTCGCTATTCCCATTGGCTTTGAGATACCACATTTTTTTTAAATTCCCAGTATGTTATAAGTGAACCATTTGAACGAATAAGTCATGACTGTGTTTCCACTTCAAATAGTTCCCATCTAATTTTGGAATTTCAATTGTGCGGAATTTAAGTGACGAAGCTTACTGGTCGCTGGGTTTTGAATTATTATTTGTTTGAGGCTGTGCAATTTATTCAATTCTTCTTCAATGTTCATCATTGTTTTTTGATAATTTTCCTCCAAGCGTAAATACTTGTGCATGTAGTATTCTGCTTTAAAATTATCGGTCCTCCAAAAATTTGTCGGAATTTGTCCTCCAGGACCTGTAATGCTATAATTTGGTCACTGAATTGTTTTCCGATTGTGTTGTAATTTACGTCAAATGACCTCTATGCTTCTTCAAGTTGTCCCAATATTTTCTTATAATAGACCAGTGTTTTTCTGTTTTCCGAATCCTTTTAATAATTTCTAATTACCCGTTGATTGTCTTTACCTAAATTATTTGATTTATTGCTAATTCTTCCATTATGCAACACAAATTTATGTACCTATCTGTATATATTACTTATATATATTTGTTTTAATTATTTTTGCAGTATTTATTATTGCAGTATTTATTATTATTTATTATTTATTATTGTATTTATTATTGCAGTATTTTGAGTCCTTTTGTTAATGAGAAATCCAAATAAAAAGTTTTTTATTTACTGGTTGTTTGACTAAATATAATTAATTTATTTAACCAAAAATTAGCCAATCCTATATAATAAAATGATAACTCACCTAACATATGACCTGGAAATCTGTTAAAAATAAATTAGCAATTACAGATTAGATTATAGTCTACAATACATTATAAAAAAATACTGTTGTACGCACACACATTTATTTTATTCGAATAATTATAGCTGTATCAGTGTAAATGAAGTATTATGAATATGTACAATACGTTACACAATTTACTTTTATATTAAAGAATTGTATATGCGTTTAGTTTTAAGAACAATATTTTAAATAGATTCAGTATTGCAACCGTCCCGAAAAAAAAATTATGTCAGTTGCTTTAGGAAATCATGTTAAGTGGCATAATTTTCTTTGATGTAAAAAGCAAAAAAAAAAAACATTTGAAAAAAATTGTTTTTTAAATATTTCGTATATTATTAACATGTAGTAACTACATGTATAGCAATAGCGTATATTGTATAGAAACATAAAAAACAAATTAAAACAAAAATACGTATAGCCATAGACTATAGATACCTAACACTATGTGGCTATATAAATACATTTTTATATCATTCATATTCAAATTTCAAACTATATGTATAGTAACCGTATATATTGTATAGAAACATAAAATAGAAAATAAAACAAAAAATACGTATAGCTATAGATGCCTAACACTACGTAGATCTATAAACACATTTGTATAATGTATATCATTCATATTCAAATTTCAAACTATATGTATAGCAATAGCATATATTATATATATAGAAACATAAACTTCGAAAAAAAAAAGAAAAAAGGAGGAAAACAAATGCTCATATATTTAGCCAAAAAATATCTGAGTTAAAAAATTGATTGAACTTAGTTAAATTTTACTAAATTTAAATTTAAAAATTGATCTAACATTATATAGTCTATGTAGCTTGATATGAATAGTATAGATATGTATTTATATACATATGTAGCTATGTAATGTTAAGTATTTATCTACATCTATTTATCTATTTATCTATCTATTTTTTATTTTTTTCTGTTTTGTGTAAAGAATGAATGTGAATATCATACGATGAATTAATGTGTATAATATGTAAGGTTTTTTGAGTTACTGACAAATTGTGTATGAAAGTACATTTTGTAAAAATAAAAGCTAAAAAATATGTACATTGTATATAAAAATTTGCTATTATTGGAATGGAGTATTCGTAATTATTCTAATAAAAATTCGTCGCTTCCATTGAGGTATGTAATATAATACGAAAAATGATTTGTATTTTTTTATTTTAAAAATTGAATTCTCAAGGCCAATGTGAATAGCGAAGCTGAAAGGCTCATATCATACCACATTTTAAGATAGCAGACCGCAATTACGAGGCAGCGTGAAATACACAAATAGAAAGATATGGAAAAAAGAGATTAATAGTCACAACTATTTTAAACGAATTAATGTCGCAATCAGAAAAGCAATTTAGTTGTCGCGCGGAGAAAAGGGGACTCTCACAAGAAAAAAGTGCACAACCAACTAAACGAATAAATCAAGCAGAAACAAAAGCTAATTCGTCTATGGCAGTGGTATGTTGCGCAAATAATCGCCGCAGCTATGTAATCTTCGGCACAGTTGCAGTTAACGATTTAAATTGAAATGGAGATTATGGTCAAGCCAGAGTCGTATTAAATTCAAGCTGACAACTAAATTTTATGTCGTTTCGTCTTACACGTATGTTAAAATTGGAGGAAAAAAATGAATTAATACACACTGATGAAATACGATTGGGAAAACAAAAATCCCAAAGACGAATTAATGTTGAACTACATTCTAGGGTCATGAGCTTCGAGACAAGGATCGGGGCATTTGTATTAACAAAAATTTCCGCGAATTCGTATCAATCATAATACCGACATTGCAAAGTGGAATTTATCAACCACATTGGAGTTAGCAGATCCACATTTTAATAGTCCTAGTGGTTGGACACATAGGTTTAAATAATTGGTGCGGAGTTATACCACGATGTAATGAAAGAAGGCCAACTTAAAATTGGCAGAATTTAGTTGTAATGACAGTTTTTGCTTGGATGGTGATAGGAAAGATGGAATCCAGTGTAAATCAAAAGCATGCGATCGGTGGGATAAGTACTGAAGAAGAAATCCAAAATCAACTAAAAAGGTTCTGCAAATTGGAAGGAGTTGAGGAACAATTAAACAAGATTTGTGAAGCTGATATTAAATGTGAAACGCAATTAGAACAAACACTGAAACTAGATGCCAAGGGAATGATGGTCCTCCCATTATCAGATGGTTCTAGCAAATTAGACGAATCTCAAAATTTAGCGTTGAGGAGATTTTTTGCTATTGAACGAAATTTAGAAAAAGGCGAGGACTTAAGAAAGAAATATTTCAATTTCATGAGAGAATACAAACAATTAGGACATATGACAGAGACAGATCCAACTCAAATTAAACATTCAAATTACTACTTGCCACATCACTTTGTTCTAAAATCAAATAGCACAACACAAAATCTTCGAGTAGTATCTGATACGTCCGTTAAAACATAATCCAATATATCACTAAATTACACATTATTCAATTCAAAATACATACATACATATATACATATGTATGCATTTTTGAAATTTTTTTAATAATAAAATTTAAGCCTAGATTTTTAAAATTTATATGTAATAAATGTGCGAAATAATTTTCATGCAATTCACAAAATTATTTGTTGAAGTTTGCATCAAAATTAATATTATGATACATAGATAGTAGATACATATGTATATTGTATATTATTTATGCATCACAAATTCAATAATATTGCACTTTTTTCATTCAAATCAAATATTTTTTTTTTCTTAAAAATTTGTTAAGAATTAGAAAGCTGATTGCTGAAAATAGAAGTGTTCGAAAATAATCGTTCAATAAGAGGTCTATTTATGTATTAATTAAAATATGTGACAAAGTTCAAACCATACTAGAATATATTTCGCCAGTCCTTAAATTTTATTTTTCATAAAAATTCAAACTTATTTGTTTAATATACATAAGTAAAAGAAAAGTATTTTTAATACATAAAAGCATACCCAATTAGGTGAGTTCTTTTTTAATATTGCAATAGTAGTTTCTGACAATTTAAATCTGATTTTTAGATCTTTATTTTGAATACTTCTTCTTTAATTAACTAGCATTTTTTTTAATAAATGAAGAACAAGTGTTCTTTATACATTAAAGTGTAGCTCAATTAAGTTAGTTATAATAGGCCTCACAAAAGTTGCTACTGATGGTTCAATATTTATTTTTAGATTTTGATTTAAATACATATCTAATCATTATTAATTTTTAAGCTTTTAATTAATAAATTTTAATATCTATTAATGTAATTGAATTAAGGGACACTCTAATTTGGTAAAACTATAAAATTAATAAACTTTAAAATAAAAATAGTTAATAAAATTAATTAAATTTAAGAAAACAAAATCACAAAAATACAAATAAGTTAATTAAAAAAAAACATGAATAAATAAAAAGAAATTTAATATCTAAAATTATCTAAAAATAATTCAAAATTTTTTGTAAAATAAATATAATAAATTTGGAGTTTAATAAAATAAATACAACCAAGCCTTATAACCAAAATTCTAAACATTAACACTAATACTATAGTAATATTGTAAAACAAAAGTTTTTAAGAAATAGTGAAAATATGTCTACAATCGATGAACTAAGAAATCAACTTGATGAACTCTAAAGAGAGAGTAATTCAACAGGAACGACGATTAAACCTACAACAACAACAAATCAAACAACAAAAACAAATAATCACTACCACAACCAAGTCAACAAAACCCATTTAATTTAAGTACTGATAATATTATTAGTCAATTTCGTCATCTAAAAACATTTTCTGGTAATACTGAACATAGTTTAACATCATTCATAAAATCTGTAGAAAATTCAAGAGAGTTATGTGGAAACAACCAACAACTGCTACAATATTCTCACCAAATAATTATTTATTTGATTTTTATTAGAGATTTATTTGAAATTTTGACAGAAAATATAGATGGCAATATAAGAGCTCGCATTCCTGAAAATTTAAATATGAAAGAAATTTATAATAAGTACGCTAAATTAAAACTTTTAGATGATGTAAGAACTATAGATATTAACCATAGGAAAATTAAAATTAATAATTTATATAGGTAACAATAATAAAAATTTTCAAAAACCAACGCAGAAAAATCCCAATCTTTAGGAAATAGTAATTATAATAAAAATAATAATAATAACTACAACAATAATAACCATTTATCAGTAAGAAATAATTCAACTCAAATTAGCCAAAATTCTAGGAAGTTTCCCAAACATAACAGTAACGCAAACCAAAGAAAATATTTTAATAACAATTCAAATAATTATAGAACACCTAACAATTTTTATAGTAATTCTGGATAAAGTAGACAAAGAATTAATTTTAATGATCGACAAAATAGTAATTATTTCAGTGATAGGACAGATTCGATGGAATTCGAAAATTTATAAGATAATGCCGTAAATGTTCAAGGTGAGCCTCGGAATTCAACCTCCCCATAATTTCTTTAAATATCGGAAACCAACTAATTAAATGTCTGGTTGATACTGGTTAGGCCGCTTCTACAACAAGTGTTATAAGACCAAATATTTTAAAAAACTATAATGAAGAAAAACTCGACAAATCTACATTTTATAGTACAATAAATGGTACAAATAAAGTAACGAATAAAATAGTCACCCCCATACCAAAACAGTTCAATACTTCTGAAACTATTTCTTGGAAGGTAGTAGAATTAATTGGCAGAAATTAGGACGTCATTATAAGGCAAAATGTTTTAATGCTGTTCAAAACGAAAATTAATTTAGAGCATAAATATATCGTATTATAAGGGAATAAAATACTTTTGATTGATCATCCGAGTTATCCGTCCGATATTTCTAATATTAATACACTTGAATTGAACCAATTGATGGTCATTTGTATGACAAAATAAATTTCGAACATTTAAATGACGAGGAAAAAATATAAATCAATAAAAGAATATGGAAATCTATTTTTTATATAGGGGGATTCACTATCTTTTACTCATGAAATACAATATGAGATAATAACAATCTCTAATAACCCCATATACTCGAAAATATACCGCTATGTAAAAATTCATGAGCTAGAAATTGAGCGTCAAATGGAAGGAATGCTGGATTAAGGAATTATTACTGAGAGCAACTCTCTTTATAACAGTCCACTTTGGCTTGTTCCTAAGAAAAATTCAGATCAATTCAGGTCAACAAAAATGGAGAATCGTAATAGATTATAGGAAACTTAATGAAGTCACCGTAAGTGATAAATTTTCAATTCCTAATATTGATACGATATTAGAGAAATTGGTAAAATCGCAATACTTTACGACCCTCTCGACCCTGGAAATCTTAGTTAAGCCTGAAGACAGCATTTGGTCATTTTGAGTTTGTCAGAATGCCCTTGATATTGAGAACTCCCCAGCCACATTTCAAAGATTCATGAACTCAGTTTTGGAAGATTTATCAACAAAATCTACGTTGTTTATTTGGATGATATCCTTATCTTCACCACATCCTTAGAAGGACATTTAACTAATTTGAGAAAAATTTTTTTGAAAAAGCAGGATTAAAAATCCAAATTGATAAATTCAATTACTTATCTAAAGAAACAGAATACCTTAGGCACGTATTGACCCCACAAGGCATCAAACCAAATCCAAATAAAATAGAAACAATTAGAAATCTCAGCCTATCTACAACAATAAAATAAATTAAGTCTTTCCTTGGTGTAACTGGGTACTATAGGAAATTTATAAAAAATTACTCCAAAATCGCCTATCCAATTGTCAAATACTTAAAAAAAGATTGCAGAATAAATACAAACGATCCAAACTATATAAACGTTTTTGAGAAACTAAACGAAATTATCACTGATTAAGCAGGTTTGAAATACCCAAATGTAAATAAAAAATGTAAGACAGTCTCAGATGCTAGCAATTTTGCTTTAGGAGCAATTTTGACCCAAGATGGACACCCTATCTCTTTTGTTTCTCATACTCTAAATGATCACGAAAAAAATTATTTCACAATTGAGAAAGAATTATTAGCTATTGTTTGCGGTACTAAATATTTTAGGCCGTATCTATTTGGAAAAGACTTCGATTTACTTACTGACCACCAGCCTATAAAATGGTTACAGCCAAAAAATCTTCGGAAAGATATTAACCCTAGACTTCAAAGATGGTTAATACAACTTGGAGAGTATGCCATAAAAATAGTTTACATAAAGGAAAAGATAATGTGGTAGCCGATTTTTTGAGTAGGATTGATAATAATAACGAAATAAATTTGATTGAGATAATCAAAAATAAAAACAGGGGAAATGATACTGAAAATTTGAGTATCAACTTAGAGAATAGTTTTAAAGAAAATCAGTATTTAAATAATGAGAATAATAATAATGGGTCAATAGAAATACAAACAATTCACTCCCAAGAACAAAATTTTAATGATCACATACCTATACTACACACTGTTGTAAATCGCTTCAAAACCCAAATAATCTTAGTAGAAAAAAAACAGTAAAAAACAGAGAAAATATTTATACATTAAAGAATTTTTTTAGATATAAATTATATACCTAATAACGCATCTGATATAATCCGCAGATCTGCTCACTAGAGTAAAATAGCAATTCATTCAAAAGTAGGAGACTCCATTTACAACCAATTACAACAAAAGTTAATAGAACTGTTCTCAAATAATAAAAAAGTAAAATTTATAAAATGTAGTCATTTTGCAAGAGATATAGATGATGAAAATGAAGGGTTAAAACAAATTGCTCTGTTTCATAAAAGAGAATCGGCAGATTAGGGTATAATAGCAAATTACGAGGGGATTAAAAATCACATTTATTGTCCTAATCTGAAACATTTAATTAACAAAGTAATAAATAGTTGTTAAATTTGTACTGCTGCGAAATACGATAGAAATCCTATAAGAGAAAAATTTAAAATAACAGAAACCCCATCTCAGATAAATGACATAGTTCATGTTGATATTTACGTCAACTCTAAACAGACTTTTATTGTTTTTGTTGATAAATTCGAAAACATGCCGTTAGTTTCTATTTAGAGGATAGAAATAATCAGACACTAATAAGTAAAATTCGCCAATTGATTTCTATAAAAGATAAAATGAAAAAACTTATCTGCGATAACGAATTCGCATAAACATTAGACAATTTTGTAAAGAAGAGAAAATATACATTCATTTTGTTAAGCCTAATAATCACATAGGAAGCGCATACATAGAAAGATTAAATAACACCCTAACGGAAAAAGTTAGAATATTAACCTTGGAAGAAAAAATCAATATTAAGGATTAAATACTAAAAGCCATTCATTAGTATAATAATACTTATCACTCCACCATCAGAGTTACTCCATTCAACGTACAAAATAATAAAATAGATAGCAATAGGGTAAAAGATCGAATGAGAACAATGAAAAATAAAATAATTACAAAGTTAAATAAAAATAGAGAAAATTACAATGAAACTTGTAAAGTAGGTTATATGAAAAATTTAGAAAATATGAATTTAAAATGTACATGAAAATAACATTAAAAGAGGTTTAAAAATTACAGATGAAAAGAATTTTAACTTAGTTAGTAATCTTGTGGCTTATTTCAATAAAATCTACAACATTGATCATAGAACAAATGGATTCTGAATTAGGGTATGTAGAAGTTAAAATTGATAAAATAGAGATAGTAAGTAAATATGATATAATTTTACATATAGTTTATCCTTCAGAAATTTTAGAAATAACTAATAATTTAGGGACCATAAAAAATTCTCTGAACTCAAAAAATAACAAAGAATTCGCTAATAATGAAATAAAAAACATTCAAAATATAAAATTAAAACTATATTACCTCATTGACATAAAACATGTTTAATCAACGTTGTTGTTTGGAAATATGGACTATGAAGATAGGCAAAATTTTAAAAACCACCAAATGATCGTCGAACAAAATAGTCATACTTCCATTCAAACTATTAATCAACAGGTTAAAATAAATGAAAATTTCAATAAAACATTAAAACTAATAAAAAATTCAATAGAATTAGATAGAAAAAAATTTCCGATAAGTAGAACCAAGTAGATACTATAAAAAACGAATTTTTAGAAGAAAGCTTTTTCTTACAACTTATGCTTAAGTTAGACTTAATTAAGGATCAGGTAGAGCACATCCAAAATTATGTTTCTTCGGCTAGAGTAGGAGTATTACATCTGAACATATTAACAAATGAGAAAATAAATAGTTATGATATAGATTTTCAGAAACTTTTAAATATAAGACTGGGTGTAGTCAAATATCTTGATAATGCAATTGTATTTGCCATTAAAATTCCAACCGAAACTTCAATTTTTATTAAGAAATTGTTAATACCGGTGCCAAATTCAAAGGATAAACAAATTTTTGAAGAAATTAAATATATAGTTATGATTATTAAACAACGTTACAGTTTCGAAGAAGGTAAATCAGTAAAAGATCTAAAATTAAGTAAAAATTGTATTCTTAAAGGAATTTGTAAATTAATTAACACAAAAAAGGAAGTGAAATATAGAAAACAATATTTCAATTCTAATAAACATGAATCATAAGAAATTAAATGGCACTTGCGACGAAAGGGTTCCGATACTTAACGGAAACTATTTCGTAGCTTTTCGTAATTGCACTATTCAAGTAGATAATAATACGTATAACAGCAATTCTATAATATTCATTGATAAATTTATAATACCGCAACAGTATAACAACAATGTAACATTTACAGAACAAAAATTAACTGTTGATGAAATTGTAGTAAATCAGGAAAATAATACAAAAAAAATTAAAGAATTAACAGAACACAAAAATGTTAGTTTTAATTTTACTCTTACGATATTTGTAACACAAATTCAAGGAAATTTTAAAACAAATGAAAATGTAGTTAGTGTTAAACTAACAAAAAATGCAAATACCGACAACAATCCTTCTATTGACAAAATTTCTATAAATAAAATAATACCAAACCTAAAGAATAATTTCAATCAAGTAGGTATTATGCCAAATAATTTTAATAACCTGAAATTTATAAAACAAAAAAAAAAAAATAATAAAGTAAAATAAAACTTAAAATGTAAAAGAAAAAGCATAATATGTATTTGTATTTCATAACAAATTGAAATAATGACAAGTAAATACAAAACAGTAAGTCGATGTAAGCGACTTATTTATACCCAACACCTAAGAAATTCAAATTAAATTAAAAATCCATAAGTTAAATTTCAGGTTTCTATCTTTATTAAATTCGAAGATATGCTTGTTAGGTTTGGAAAGTGTGTGAAGGCACCTGGACCACCTACCAATTCATCCCAAATTTTAGAGACATTATCAGAACAGGATAGAATACTTTTATATCAAATTTCAAGTTTTTATGTTTATTACTTTCGAAGATATGCTTGTTCGATCTTGGGAGTTGTGTGGGAGATACTCGAACCACCATTCCAATTCATCTGAAATTTTAGGCAAATCAAGGATTCAGAAAACAACACCCTCGTATCAAATTTGCAGTTTCTATCTTTATTAATTTCAAAGATATGCTTGTTCGGTTTTGGGAGTTGTATGCGACCACTCCAATTCATCTCAAATTGTATGCAAATCAAGGAATCAGGAAACAGCACCCTCGTATCAAATTTAAAGCTTTTATCTTTATTAATTTCGAAGATATGTTTGTTTGATTTTGGGAGTTGTATGGGAGGTAACCGAACAGCTCCTCCAATTCATCTCAAATTTTGGGCAAATTAGGGATTCAGGAAACAACACCCTAGTACCAAATTTGAAGTTTCTATCTTCATTAATTTCGAATATATGCTTCTGCGGTTTGGGGAGTTGTGTGGGAGGTACCCGAACAACCACTCCAATTCATCTCAAATTTTAGGAATATCAGAGATTCAGGAAAACACATCCTCGTACAAAATTTTAAGTTTCTATCTTTATTAATTTCGAAGATATGCGTATTCGGTTTTGGGAGTTGCATGGGAGGTACCCGAACCCATGGACCAGACCAGATTAGTTTGTCCAGATTCGGACTTAGCCTTCCTTTCGTAATTAGTAACCTACTATATAAATTTCATCAAGATAGCTTCACTAGTTTTTGAGTTATCGTGCGAACGGACGGACGGACATCGCTAAATCGACTCAGAAGGTGATCCTGATTCAGAATATATATACATGTCCATACCTAACTCGCGTCCTTTTGATGGTTACAAACACCATACCAAAGTTAATATACCCTATACTTAATGTATAGGGTATAAAAAATACGTACATAAAAAGTAACAAATTGAAACTTAAAACATAAGAAAATGTTTTGTACAGAATATAAACCAATATAAAAGAAAAAAAAAAAAAAAAACAAATTTCAAATGCGAAAATATTAAGAATTTTTTTTAATAACAACGTTCTATCGTCATGACTCATGATAGTGATACAAAATTTATTTTATTTTTCTTAAATATTATTTGCAGAATTTGTTAATGAATGGTTATTTCCAAATATTGTTTGTAAGTTCCTAAATATGTACTTTTATATTAAAAATACTAAAATTTCCAATATAATAAATAATTTCTAAAAACAACTATGTTGAAAACAAAAGTTTTATGATATATGTAAATAATTAAATTATCATTAATTGACATCTAGAAAGAAATATGATTCAATATCCTCAATATACAGAAAAAAATGTAAATTGTATTTTTTTATACCCTACACCTAAAATATAGGGTATATTAACTTTGGTATGGTGTTTGTAACCACCAAAAGGAAGCGAGTTAGATATGGACATGTATATATATTCTGAATCAGGATCACCTCCTAAGTCGATTTAACGATGCCCTTCTTTTCGTCCGTCCTTTCGCACGATAACTCAAAACCTAATAAAGCTATCTTGATGAAATTTATATAGTAGGTTACTAATTACGAAAAGAAGGCTAAGTTCGAATCTGGACAAAATCGGTCCATGGGTTCGGATTCTGGAAGCTTCCGAATGATTTCGGAGTAAACGAGATTATCTCCAAAACCCACAAAGATAGAATCTTTAAATTTTGTACAATGATGTTCCTTCCCGTTCGATTTAGTCTCTGAAATTTAAGAGCATTTGGTCCATGGGTTTGGATTTTGGAAGTTTCCAAACGAGCACCAGAGCAAATGAGATTATCTCCAAAACCAATAAAGATATAACCTTCAAATTTGACAGAGTGGTGTTCTTTCATGTTTGATTTAAGTCTATGAAATTTGGGAGGATTTGGTCCATGGGTTCTGATTTTGGAATATTCCGAACGAGCCCCAGAGCGAACAAGATTATCTCCAAAACCAACAAAGATAGATTCTTTGAATTTAGTACAGTGGTGTTATTTCGTGTTTTATTTATGTTTCTGAAATTTGGGAGGATTTGGTTCACAGGTTCGTATTTTAGAAAATTCCGGACGAGCACAAGAGCAACGAGCATATCTCCAAAACCAACAAAAGTAGAACCTTTAAATTTAGTACAATGGTGTTCTGGCATGTTTTCTTTACGTTCCTGAGATGGATTCGACGAATTGGAGTGGCTATTCGGGTACCTGACACACACCTCCCAAGGATTAACGATCTGCGAAATTAATAAAGATAGAAACTTAAAATTTTTTACAAAGGTGTCAAGCATATCCCAAGAGGATGCCTCTTTTACGTTGCTAAATATTCGAGTTGAATAAGACAGAAAAGGGAAGAAGTTCAAGCAGCTGCCAAAAAAACTTATGGATTTTTAATTTAATTCGAATTATTCAGGTGTAGGATATTAATAAGTCCGGTTGCATTGACTTACTTTTACATTTACTTGTATTTATATATAAATGGCTTTTTTTTTTTTTGCATAACATAATTTGATTATATAAGGCCAATATTCTGCAACAAAATATAAATCATAGTATATAATATACATATATATGTTTTTAAAAGTAATTAGTAATTACATATATAGATATAGCTTAGTTAACTACATTAAGTATTAAACAAAATTTTGTTCATTTTTTTTCATTCAAAAAGAATTTTAATTTTTGTTAATAATTAAACAAAAAATTAAATACATAAAATATTTTAACCTTAAAGACTCAGGAGAGTCATTTATCAAAAGGTGGAAGAGTTATATTATATACTTTAGCAATTAATCTTGATTAATTAAAAATAATAAATTTTTGAAATTAAAAAATTAATAATTTTCTTTTAATTAATAAATTTTTAATAACAATAAATCCATAAGCATTTCGAAAATTAGTATTAAGTAATGTTATTTTTTTATGTTAAGAAATGCTTATGTTGACAATAAATGTAATTGTAAATTTTTATGGAATTAAGTTAAATATATAAAATAAATGCTTTCTGAAGACCGATCTAAAACAATTAAGTTGTTTTATTTATATAAAAAATATAACTCGCGCACGATAAATGAAAAATTATTGGAGCTAGGATTCTGAAAGTTTTTTTATTTAATTTTTATGTAAAAGGCGGTTTCGTTGTTAAAATTGAACAAGTTCAAACAACGGGTTCGAGTACTTTCCATTTTTTATATGCGCATAACTCAGGATCTGTTTAAGCAATATATCTGAAATTTTGTCAGAACAAGTTAACTTTCCTACTAACGCCTTTTGTGAAATTTGGTTAGTCTAACGCGGCAGGCTCGGTTGTAATCAAAATTTATATGCTCACATTCTAGTAAGCTAGACGTAATAAATTAGCTAGGCTCATATTTAATAAAAACATCTGAAATTTTCTAAAATTTGTTTCAGTTTTATGACAAGAATTGCCTATTTATATTGTGCCGGTATCCTAGAGTTGACACATTCAACTCTACAGTCTTCCTCAATTTTAAACTATAATTTTGTAATACATATATTCATTTATTTCCTCAACCGTACAAGTTAAATTTTTTCTCTTGTTTTTAAATAAAATATCTGCTTTTAACACCTACAGGCATTTATGAATTTTGAAACTACTTTTTTTAAATTCTTTTACCTTAATTTTTATATATGATAACGTTATATTAAAATCAATTCAAAATATTTGCTTAAGGCAATTTTTTTTTTTTTTTGCAACGCTTCTTTTTTGTTTACTTTTTCAGTAAAATAATAACTAATTAACATACACCCAAAACTACTGTTTTTTTTATAACGTGGAAAATTTTTATATTGTTGAAAATATAACGTAATCTTATTAGCTAAAATTTACTTAACAACAGTCAATTAAGATGTTAGATTAAAAAATAAATCAATTTAGATAAATCAGTTTATTATTATAAATCGGTTTTATTGAGAACAGCGGAACCGAATCAGCTATCAGTATAACACTACATCAAGTACAAAATGCCCTTGATGAAGGAAGATATGTCGCTGCTATTTTTGTTGATTTATCAAAAGCAATCGATATAGTAAACCATAAAAAACTAATCCCTATAATGGAGAACATGGGAATAAGAGAGACAGCCAACAATTTAATCAAGAATTATTTAACAAATAGGACGCAATACACTCGAATTAACGGTACAATAAGTAATAAAATGCCTACAAAAATTGGTGTACCACAGGGTTCATTGTTAGGTCCACTGCTTTATCTCTTATATGTAATGAATATTACAAATTGTGACATCATTTCAAAATATAATATATATGCTGATGATACAAATATTGTGGCTAAAGCGAATACACTCACAGCATTAGAAATAATATTGAATAAAGATATGCAAACCTACTGTAATTGGGTTAAGGCGAATGAATTAGTTGTGAATATCAAAAAAAACAAATTAAATAGTGTTCACCAGGAAACCAGGAAAACCAGGAAAAAAATATAATGATGAAATAACTATAAAGGTTGATAACATGCCCCTTAATAGAGTAAATCACACAAAATATTTGGGAATCAAAATTGATGAAAACCTTAAATGGGAAAAATATATAAAGGAAATTAAAAAAAGGTCATTCCAATACTCATGGTAATTAAAAGACTTGGAGAAGTATCTAATAAAGTGGCTAAACTTCTTTATAATGGATATATATTATCCAAGATAAGATATAACATTACCAGTTTGAGCCAATGTTCAAAATTTCATATAGCAGAAATAGGTACAATAATGAATAAAGCTTTAAATACGCTAAAAATCGATATGAGATACAGCACAAAAAAGGCATATGAAGATACACAAGAACTGAATATAAAACAGTTAATAGATTTTGAAAAATGTAAATTTATATATAAACTAATAAATAAACAAGGTAGAATGTAAACCAACGGTTTTTAAAAGCGCACATTTCCCAAACTCAATACAAACTGTTTAGAATTGTGACTTGCACAAAAATTTGAAAATTTCATGTAATAAGAAAAAACGTGAAAATAGGACAACGTGAAATAGGTTCCTATCTAAAGGCGTGCCGGAGTTATGAACAAAATTTCATGCAAAATATGGTTTTCACATAACGGTAAATTTAAATAGTAAATTACAAGATATTATATAATTTTGATATTGTTTTATATAGATAATAAAATTTTCGATCTTCTGGCGGTGTTAGATGGCAAAACTATTACGCAGAGCCTGAGATATATACTTTTGAAAATTGGGCCTTCTCGCAATTTTGAAGAGCTGTAACTTTGGAACCCTTTACAACTAAAATAAACCTTTAACACACGTAAAAATATATTACTGTAGCTTTAATTTTTATATCTTGCAGAAGTAAAATGTGTACAGGTTCCTAAGTTACAGGTGTTTAAAAATAGCAAATTTTCAATTTTTAAGCCCTAATGGCTCATAAACAGCGGGTGGTCCAAAAAAATTTTCTGAGCAAACTTGTACTAATTCTAAAAGTTCTTTCTTGCCTCAAAATTTCAAGCCTAATCATGCAAAATTAGGTTTTCACATAACGGTAAATTTAAATACTAAATTTAAAAAAATTGTATAATTTTGATATTAGTTTACAAAACTAAAAAAAATACCTGTCGAATGAAGTTTTCAGATTGAAAAAATCTTAAGCATAACATAAGATATATGCATTTAAAAATAGGGCTTTTTCAAAGTTTGAGCGGCTGTAGCTCCGTAATGGATGGGGCTACATGAAAAAGTTGTTCCACAAAATTATTTTTTATGAGACCTACCCATGGTTAAAATTTTTTTTCTCTATCTTTAACGGTGTAGAAGTTTTGTAAACAAACGAACGGACGGACGGACGGACAGAGTGAAACTAAAAAGCACATGTTTTCAAAATTTTTTTGGAAATGTGCTAAAAATTGAAATCAAGTTGGATACTGAATAGGAGATATGAAATTCATCAATATAATACCCGAAATAAGCCTAACTTATTGTAGCTTTGCAAGATCTACGCAAAGCAAAAAAAGGGCAATAGAATTAATTATACAACAAACTTCCTGAGCACAATCAAAACTGCAAGGATGTCGAAAAATTTAAACGTTTACTTAAGAAACACTTTTATTTGAGAAATTAATTTACTAATGTTGATAATAAAAATCGCAAAAAAAAAAAAATTAGAATTTATTATTTAAATGAGTATAGATATAGAAATAATATGTCAATAAATATTTTTAGTTTAATTTAAGTTAAAATAATTTTATATAAAAAAAAATATGTTTATATTTAATTTCTTATACATAATTTTATAATGATATTATAAAATTATCCGAAATTAATAAATTATATATAAAAAAAAAAAGATTGTGTAAATAAAGTGTTCTAATTATAACCTGAATTCCTTGAATAAATTGGAATCTGTTCGCTATGTTCTATTTTCAAGCTTCTTTTTGGTTTAGCTACTGCTTTTAATTATTTTTGTTACATATTAATTATTTGAATTTAATTTAAAGTATATAATATAAACGACTAATGTACATTTGCACTACTTATTTGAATCGACTAGAATGTTTAAACATTAAATCTGTCAAGTTAAAAAAAAACTTTTTATATTTTATTTAAAATACATAATATATTATCTAAACATACATATTTTCTTTATTCTTCAGGGGTCTTTAGACGGAGATCATGATGGACATGTTGATTTACATGAAAACAAGAGTCCCGATGATGGAACTAATGGTTCAAAACGAAGAGGTCCCAGAACAACAATTAAAGCCAAACAATTAGAAGTTCTAAAAACTGCTTTTAGTCAAACACCGAAACCTACAAGACATATTAGAGAACAACTAGCTAAAGAAACTGGATTACCTATGCGAGTAATTCAGGTAATCTAATTTATATAGTTGAAACTTAATTCGAATAATATAAAATTTGTTTTTAGTAAGAGATATTTTCAAAAAATATTGTTCAAATACTTTAGTTTTAACAATTTTGTTATTATTTCTTTAATTTTTAGCACATCTTCAAAAAACAATTTGAAAAATTTGTAAATTAGTTTCACTCTGTCTGCTTATGAAAATTCTAAAAAACCGTTTAAGACAGCAATGCAATTTTAACAATGGATAGGCCGAACGGAACTAAATGCTCCTAATTTCGTGGAAACATTTTTTTATGTAGTGGCACCCTATTTGCGAATGCTTATGTCGTAAGATCTGGTTAATATTTTTAATAATAAAAATGTTAAACGACAGAAAATTTTTTTTATAATTTACACTGTTTAAGAGATGTTAGGGATCAAATATTGTAAATTCACTATTTTTAGACAACTATAATTTTGACAACTGTGCGGATTTATATAAGAATTAAAGTTCAAATATAAATATTATGTAGGTTTACTTAAAATGCAGGCAGTGTCGTTTAATATTTCGAAATTTTTCTTTCACATAAAATATTCTAAGACAAACTAGAAATTCTGATTTGACAAAAAAAGCACAATCCCAATATATTTGTATTACTTTTTTGAAAATGTGCCTTTATCAAATCAAAAACCATTCAAACTCAACTCTAGTTTTATATACTGCCTTGTTTATTTCAAGATTATTGAAAAACATAATTGCAAAAAAAATTGTTTTATACAGAATTATAAATACAAAATTTTAAAAGGTCGTTCAGCAGATGAATGTCACTAAAAATGGACGTGATAGATAATAATTTGGCAGAAATTTTCGCACATAAATTAAAGCTAAGATCTTGGGAAATTTAAAGACATTTGTTTTGAAAAAATCACTAAATTTCAGATACCTAGCTTCAACAGACACTGAGTTATTTTCATTTGAAAGGAAAGGTACGGCCTTGGTGGTCTAGTGGGTAAGAGTGTATAAAAATACGCTGTCAACACCGAGGGAGTGTGGGTTCGAATCCCACACACGTGGTAAGAGTAATCCCCCTTACGACATGTACAGCCATGCCTGAAAAGGAAAGGCTATGTTTACTTGTTACATTTATGTGACAGGGAAATACACTAAAAAAAAGAAGAAAGGTTGTATGGCAGCTTCTCGAACTTGTCGCACCAGCACAATCAAATTTTGCAGATGTTGTTGGCTTGTAACTCAACACTACTTTGCAAAATGTTCGATACCTAGCTTCAATAGACACTGAGGTAATTCATTATAAAGAAAGAAGTTGTATGGCAACTACTCGAACTCGGCGGCCGGATACATTTTTTTTTATAATAATGTAATAAGTACTTATTTTTCAGTTCATTTAAAAATTACAAAGTAACAAAATTCTTATATTAAAATAATTATTTTTATATATTTTAAGATGAAGATGTGTAAATTAAAATTTAAATAACGAAACTATTAATTTTGCAAAAGTAACGTAAAAACAAGTAAATGTAACAGTAAGTCGATGCAACCGACTTATTAATACCCTACACCTGAATAATTCGAATTAAATTAACAATCCATAAGTGTTTTTGGCAGCTGCTTGAACTTCTTCCCTTTTCTGTCTTATTCAACTCGAATTTCAAGAACGTAAAAGAGACATCCGCTTGGGATATGCTTGACACCCTTGTATAAAATTTTAAGTTTCTATCTTAATTATTTTCGGAGATTGGTAGTCCTTGGGATGTTTGTGTCAGCTACCCGAATTGCCACTCCAATTCATCGAATCCATCTCAGGAACATAAAGAAAACTTGCCAGAACACCATTCTATTAAATTTAAAGGTTCTACTTTTGTTGGTTTTGGAGATATGCTCGTTGCTCTTGTGCTCGTCCGGAAGTTTCCAAAATACGAACCCATGGTTCAAATTCTTTCAAATGTCAGTTTCCAATTTTACAGAAAAGGAAACATAACAGAACACCTTTGTACTAAAAATAAAAGTTCTATCTTTGTTGGTTGTGGAGATATACTCGTTTGCTCTGAGGCTCGTCCGGAAGCTTCCAAGATTTGAACCCATGGACCAAATCCTCACAAATTTCAGAAACATAAATCAAACATGAAGGAACACCATTCTGCCTAATTTAAAGGTTATATCTTTGTTGCATTTGGAGATAATATCATTTGCTCTGAGGCTCGTTCGGAAGCTTTCAAAATCCGAACCCAAGGACCAAATCCTCTCAAATTTCAGAGGCCTAAATCATACATGAAAGAACACCATTATGCCAAAAGTAAAGGTTATATATTTGTTGTTTTTGGAGATAATCTCATTTGCTCTGGGGCTCGTTCGGAAGCTTCCAAAATCTAAACCCATGGACCACATCCTCTTAAATTTTAGAGACATAAATCAAACTGGAAGAAACATCATTATAAAAAATTTAAAGGTTCTATCTTTATTGGTTTTGGAGATAATCTCGTTTGCTCTGGGGCTCTTTCGGAAGTTTCCAAAACCCGAACCCATGGACCAAATCTTCTCACATTTCAGGGACTTAAATAAAACATGAAAGAACACCACCCTGCCAAATTTAAAGGTTATATCTTTGTTGGTTTTGGAGATAATCTCATTTGCTCTGGTGCTCGTTCGGAAGCTTCAAAAACCAAACCCATGGACCAAATCCTGTTAAATTTCAGAGACATAAATCAAACACGAAAGAACACCATTGTACCAAATTCAAAGGTTCTACCTTTGTTCGTATTGGATATAATCTCATTTGCTCTGCGGCTCGTTCGGAAGCTTCCAAAATTCGAATCCACGGTTCAAATTCTTTCAAATTTAAACCCATGGCCAAATCCTCTCAAATTTCAGAGACTTAAATCAAATATGAAAAAACACCATTCGGCCAAAATTAAAGGTTGTATATATTTGTTGTTTTTGGAGATAATCTCATTTGCTCTGGGGCTCGTTCGGAAGCTTCCAAAATCCAAACCCATGGACCACATCCTCTTAAATTTTAGAGACATAAATCAAATTGGAAGAAACATCATTATAAAAAATTTAAAGGTTCTATCTTTATTGGTTTTGGAGATAATCTCGTTTGCTCTGGGGCTCGTTCGGAAGTTTCCAAAACCCGAACCCATGGACCAAATCTTCTCACATTTCAGAGACTTAAATAAAACATGAAAGAACACCACCCTGCCAAATTTAAAGGTTATATCTTTGTTGGTTTTGGAGATAATCTCATTTGCTCTGGTGCTCGTTCGGAAGCTTCCAAATCCAAACCCATGGACCAAATTCTCCTAAATTTCAGAGGCCTAAATCATACATGAAAGAACACCATTCTGCCAAAAGTAAAGGTTATATCTTTATTGGTTTTGGAGATAATCTCATTTGCTCTGGGGATCGTTCGGAAGCTTCCAAATCCAAAACCCATGGACCAAATCCTCTTAAATTTCAGAGACATAAATCGAACGGGAAAGAACATCATTGTACAAAATTTAAATGTTCTGTCTTTGTTGGTTTTGGAAATAATCTCATTTGCTCTGGTGCTCGTTCGGAAGCTTCCAAAACCCAAACCCATGGACCAAATCCTCTTAAATTTCAGAGACATAAATCGAACGGGAAGAAACATCATAGTACAAAATTTGAAGGTTCTATCTTTGTTGCTTTTGGAGATAATCTCGTTTGCGGAGATTATCTCCAAAAGCCGGAATCATTCGGAAGCTTCCAGAATCCGAACCCATGGACGGATTTTGTCCAGATTCGAACTTAGCCTTTCTTTCGTAATTAGTAACCTACTATATAAATTTCATCAAGATAGCATCATTATTTTTTGAGTTATCGTGCGTACGGACGGACGGACGGACGGACGGACATCGCTAAATCGACTCCGGCGGTGATCCTGATTCAGAATATATATACATGTCTATACCTAACTCGCTTCCTTTTGGTGGTTACAAACACCATACCAAAGTTAATATACCCTATACTTTAGGTGTAGGGTATAAAAATTCAGTTTCCTATCTCCTTTAAAACGTAAATATTTGATTTTCCAAATTCGTATATTCGTATAGCTCCGTGTAATATGGCCTTTTAAGAAATTAACTTTTGATAAATTCCATAAGTATTTGCAATGTGTAAAAATGTAATTTTTGAGAAAGTTCTTTTGATGACACGTTCATTTGTAAAAAGACAATGTGTCTTTTTCCCGGGAAGTCAGAATCTTTATGCACTAAAAAATTTTGTCAAGTAAAATAACAAAATCAAATTGAAAAATAAAATGTTAACTTCATTTTGTTAAAAATTAGTTATTCCGAAAAAATGATATATCAATTGCGTATTTGCTACTTTACTTTTATCATGTTTATGACATTCGTGTTGAGGGTGAGTTTAAATCAGGTAGTAAGTAAAAAGCTTACATGTCAATAAAGTCTAGGATTTTTTAGTGCCTGATATGTTAAGTATTTAATGTATATGCATTTTTTTTAAATTCGAGATATTACTTAATATAGATGAAGAAGCAGTTCAGTCCTCACTAAAACAACGCTTAAGCTTATTTTGAAAAGAAGAAAAATAATTCAAATTAAAAAATATACCATTTATAGGCTTTTTTTATAATTTAAAAAAAAATTAAAGGCAAAAAGTAGTTTTTCTCTTTAGAACAAACTAATTTATTTATTTTATTTATTTTTTTTTATTTATTAATTTTGTTTATTTTAATCTCAAAAAGAGCGTTAGCTCGTACAGAGTGAGTACAATATTAAATTCATTTAAATCCATTATTATTGTAGGCGAATATACATTATTAAATTTTTTAAATTATTATAAAAAAGAAAAGAAAAAAAAATTTTATTTGACTAATGGTTATTTGACAAAATTATTAAGCTAAATTATTATACTATTTATGTAAATATTTGAAAATCAATTTTGTATAAAACTATTAGGTAAACTAACTTAATTTAATTAATTATAAGGCGAAATTTTATGTTATTAAATTTTTATACTCTTTTTTAAATGTTTTAAAGTTTTTAATTTTGATTGTTGGTGGTATTTTGTTGAATTCTTTGAGACATTTACTGTAGACGTTACATATGCCCCTTATTGTTCTGAAATCTTCTGCGTTCCTAGTACTGTGCTGGTGTATATTTATTCCTTGATGAAGTGTTGAGTTAGTTACTATTTGATTGTTTATTACTTTATGAATATGGCTCACTTGTAGTAATTTATATTGTTGATTGACGTATAGTATGTTATATTTTCTGCATAAACTACTTGTTGGTGTCCTAATATTCAGATTATACAAATTTTTAACTGCTTTGTTTTGTATAGTTTGGATTTTATATAAATTTTGCTGTGTAGTTGATCCCCATATAATTTGTCCATATGTTATATTACTGTGGAAGAGACTGAAATATGTTGATCTTTTGGTTTTGTCGACATGGTATCCGAAATTTTTTTAAAAATTCCAGCAACTCTTCTACATTTTCTGTCGACTTCGTTCACATGCATATTCCAATTTAGTTCTTGATCTATTATTAGTCCCAAGTATTTATAATTATTTACCTTTTCTATTTTTGTATTATTATAATTTATATTTAGGTTTATTTGATGTGGTCCTTTAATCAGCATATATTTTGTTTTAGTTGTGTTAATTGTTAATTTATATTTCTTTATTATTTTTAGTAGTTTCATTATCCAAATTAATATTATTTTCTAAATCGGTGTAATGATCTGCCAAACAGCCAAATCACAGCATAGATGAATATCTCACCATATGTTTGTACGTTAGCTATTTCATTCACATAAATAAGAAATAGCGTAGGACTCAGTGAACTACCTTGCACAACTCCATACTTTACGTTTTCATTCTTACTTTTTAGTTTTTCCAGTTCTGCAAATTGACACCTATTAGTTAGGTAACTTTTCAACCATTTATGTAAAGCTCCTTTTATACCTACACCATACAAAACTTTCAATAAGATATTCCTATCTACTGAATCGAAAGGTTTTGTTAAGTCATAGAAAACAATTGCTATTTTTTTTTATATTTAGTTTTTCTTGTATTAAACTTATCAAGACAAATAGAGCAGTTTCAGTGTTCGAATTCTTACGAAATCCATACTGTATGCTACTTATTATATTATATTTATTCAAGTATTTTGAGAACTGACTATTAACTGTTGTTCCTATAATTTTACTAAGTATGGGTGATATTGCTATTGGTCTAAAATTACTAATATTTTCTTCATCTCCATTTTTAAAAATAGGCACAATTTTACTTAATTTTAGTTCTTGTGGAAATGTTGAGGTTTCAAAAGTTTTATTTACTAAAGAGCTTATGTATGGCACAAGCTCATTCTTGCATGCTTTAATTGTTTTAGTTTCAATGCTATCTGAAGCAGTCGAATTGGAATTTTTAAGCTTGCTTATACATTTTTTTATCTCACTGTAACTGACCTTGCTGAAGTTAAGTTTATGATTAATAAACTTAACTTAATTTTCAAAAGAGAAAAATGTATTCTTAAATATTTTATTTGCTAAAGACTCTCCTATTGTGCTATAATATTTATTAAACCTATTTAATTTTTTTTTTTTTTAATTTACTAGTTATTCTACTTTTCGTGTTTGTAATTAGTTCTTTTATGACTTGCCAAGTTTTTCTAGAGTCATTGTTGCAGTTTTGGAATTTTGTGGCATAAAATTCCATTTTTTTTGTTTGTTTTATTTTTGTCAGTTTATTCAGCCAATGTTTGTATATTTCTTTTAATTGTATATTATCATAATTTTTTATCAATTTTCGATGCCAGTAATTTTTGTCTTTATTAAATCAACAACTTTATTATCGATCCATTCTTTAGAATATTTTTTATTTTGTTTTATATTTACAATTTTGGTTGATTTTTCCAATCCATTTTTAATATTATTGGCTAAAATTTCATAATTTTCATCTGCCGTTAATTATATTCCAAATTAAATAATTCATTATCTGCTAATAATTTTCTGAGTGATCATAATTTGTTATTGCACGTTGCATATTATTATTTTTGTCTATTTTATTACTATTTGAGAGATGTCCCGTTTCAATAAACATTATATCATGATCAGAGATATCATATTGTAATTGAGTAATTTCAATATTTTGATTGATATCATTTATTAGTACGTCATCTAAACATGTGCATGTTGCCGTGCATCGTGTTATTGTTTTGTTACAAAAGAAGAATCCATTACTATAAATAATATAAGCTCCACCACCTTTTCTGCTAGATCTACATGAAAGTACTTTTTCATAGCCTGGAATATGTATTGTGTCTTTTTCATCATTATTGGTCCAAGTTTCAGTAAAAACAATAACATGGATAACATTGTGAACATTGTGTAGTAAGTACAATATGTCATCTATTTTGTCCTTTAAGCTTCGGATATTAGCATACATAATTTTTAAGTATTTGTCATCAAAGAAAGTTAGATTTTCTAATTGATTTATATAAATATTTTTTGGGTAAAAAGGCAAACGGAAGTCGATATTTTGGTTAATTAATGACGTCATTGAAAGATGTTATATCAATTATTCTGACAACTTTAGTGTTGTCTTCTTTTCTCACAAAAATCTTGCCATCCTTTACCCATGCATATTTAACTTTCTTTTCTCTTTTAAAATCCCTAGCTTTTTTGTAGAGATAATTATAATGTTTTGTTAATTTATCGTTTATAAAAACATATGAATCAGTCATGTTATGTGTTAAATCTTTAATTAATGAGGATAGTTTAATTTGTTTATTTTTCTTTGCCAACATTACTTTTGATTTTATATTAACATTTTTGAAAGTAATAATAATATTTTTTGGTTGTTTTGATTGTTTATTTTATTTACTTTCCAAACTTATATCATCTATTTGTTCATCTCTAACATCTACATTCAGCAATTTAAAAACATTTTTGCTTACCTCTATTTTATCTGCAATTTTTTGTCGTATTCCGCATATTTCTATTGTGTTCCTAAATTTTTCTTGTTTTAATTTTTCGATATGGATACTATTTTTGTTTATCTTTGCAAGAAGAACTTCATTTTCATTACGTAAATTCATATTTTCTTCTATTAATTCATCCATAGTATCATTTATTTTATTTAGTTTATCATTCAAATTTTTAAAACAAGAATCATGATATTCCAATTTTTTAAGAATTTTATTCACCTTCTCTTTCAAGCTTAAGGTGACAATATATTTCTGCTCGTATCTCCACTACGTGTGGAGGGTGTTTCTATTTGATTGTTGCTGTTTAAAGTTGATCGACGGTTCCTACGTTGGATTTTACAACTTTTGCAAAACCAAGATAACTCATTGTTTTCCACCAATTTCCTATAATCTTCAATACTCAATCCTGCACATGCGATATGGAAGCAGTTTTTACAAATTCCATCACATATAAATCTATTTTAATTTTTTTTTTAAATATTTTTTTCAAGAACTGCAATTATGTTTACTGTATTCGCCATTTTAAAAAAATTAATGGTTAAATTTCACCACTTCTTCATTTTTTTAACTTCCTTTTATGCTACTTACAGTTAAAATATATGTTATAGTTTAAAAGTTATTTTTTATTAAATAAACATAGTTCAAAAATTTGAAAGTAACGTGGTTATTGGTTCCAGTATAAAGTTATTTTTATACTAGAACTTCATAATTTCTAGAATATTATAACTTCATAAGTATTCTTTTTAACTTCGTAAATTCGATTTTCTTCAAATCTAGAGATATCCTATAATACCTATCTTTACAACTTGTAAAATTGTTTTTTAATTGATTGAAATTCAAAATTGATTTATATAATAAAATTGTACTTATGTTATATGTATATAACACGATTGACCTGTACCCGGATTCGCGTCACTTTTTCTAAGTCTTATACAAAACCTATTTGGACTTACATATTACGTATATATGTAATGTTTATACCCGTACGATAAGGATCGGATGTACTACAATTGCTCCGGATCGGATATATATAATTGCTCCTCTGTTTGTAACACATCGAAATAAGCTAGCTAGATAAACGTTCAAAAGTATGAATCGGATTATAATCAAATTCTAAGTCGATTAAGATTTGTCCGTCAGCAAGATAACTCAAAAACTAAGAAAGCTAGAGTCTTAAAATTAACACAAAATATTCTTACAACAATTTTTAGGTTCCCTATTTTTTTTTTGTTGAGATCCGACCAAAACTTTGAGTAGCTCTTGAACACCTAACTTTTAGATCCCCACATTTTTTTTGAAATAGGGCCATGAAATTTTAACTGAAGATAGATAGATAGATATAGATTAACTGAAGATAGATAGATAGATATCATAAAAATATTAATTTTATTATTAACAACTTTCTTCTTTTTTCAAAGTTCGCTAAAGCTCTAAATTTAAATTGTGAAAACACAAGTTGTATAAGGTATATCTTCGATTTGAAAACGCCAAGCGATTACCGCTTTTATTAGCTTTAAAAATATATATAAAATAAATATATACTTGTGACATACGGTGTCTTAATTTACCTTTATACAAGACTCAACTTTTGTTAAATTCTTGATTCCTTCTATCTTCCAAACGGTTTTAATTAGAAACTTGAAATTTTGAGAGAAGTGAGGTCTTTAAAAATAAGTTTGAGGCATTTTAGAAAATATTTTTGTATCGCCCCCCGTTTCTAACAAATAAAAAAACTAAAAAATTCCTTATTTTTAGACACCTGTAACTTGAACACCTCTCCAAATTTTTTTTGAAGTAACATATAAAAAACAATTAAAGCTAAACATTATACAAACATTATATTTTTATTTCTATTAACAGCTTTTGTTAATAATATAGGGTTGCCTTAAAATTACCGAAAAAGTGACTTCATTTTACTAAATTTTTCTAAAAAATTTTTTTAACGGTTTTTTTGCATTTTTTTTACTCGATAATTTGAAATTGTTGAGGATGATGCGTAGTACAAAAAAAATTAAATAAATAAAAAATATAACGGTTACTTGAAGAATGTATATTTATATGATATTAGTATACATACTTATATAACTCATGTTTATTTACATATCGTATGTCACTGATGAATGAATGATATATAAAAATGGAAGGTTAGAATCTGCTTTTGAAGAATGTGTAAATATATAGTTTGAATATATGTACTCTTAGTTCTAGAAATTATAAAATTCACCCAAATAATTCTAAAATACTAAAAAATTAAAAAAATAATATTATAAGCAGAGTGACAGGCTATGAACATACTAACGGTTCGTACTGGTATCTAAGAGTTGACAAAAGTAACTGTATAGAAGAGTTAAAGGATTTTGCAATAATTCAGTTTCGCATAACGGTAAATTAAGACACCTTATAGCAGAAGTATATATTTATTATACACATGTTTGTAAAGCTCATAATAGCACCTATCGTTTGTAAATTTAAGATTGAAGATATAGCGTATAGAGCTTGTGTTATAGCAATTTAAATATAGAGATTTTTCGTACTTTGGGGGCTCTAGCTCTTTAACGGGTGGGGCTACAGAAAAAAGTTGTTCAAAATAAAATTAATATTTTTATGATATCTATCAGCAGTTAAAATTGCATGGCTCTATTTCAAAAAAATTGTGGAGATCTAAAAGTTAGTTGTTCTGGAGCTACCCGAAGTTTGGTTCGGAACTCAAATAGGGAACCTACAAATTGCTCCTAGAATATTTTGTATAAATTTCAAGATTCTAGCTTTCCTAGTTTTTGATTTGGCGTGCTGACGGGCGGACGGACGGACGCACATGGCTTAATCGACTCAGAATTTGATTCTGATCCGATCCATATCTTTGAAGGTGTATCTAGCTCGCTTATTTCGAGGTGTTACAAACGGAGGAGTAATTTTATTATACCCGATACTTATCGTACGGGTATAAAAAAGAGGTTTTACGGTTTAAATAATATTATTCTTTATATAATATATATTAAGCAAAAATATGAAAAACTATATTTTAGGACTTACACTTCATTTTCAGATGAGCTAAATAAGTTTTGATTATCAATAAAGTCATACATTTTAGAATTGAATTTATTTAATAAATTTGTATCATTTTTCATATCATGGCTATTAATATTATGTTTATACCCGTACGATAAGGATCGGATATATTAAAATTGCTCCTCCGCTTGTAACACCTCAAAATAACCTAGCTAGATATACCTTCAATGGAATGGATTGGATCAGAATCAATTTCTAAGTCGATTAAGCTTGTTGCTTCGGTCCGTCCGTCAGTATATCCGTCAGCAAGATAACTCGAAAACTAAGAAAGCTAGAGTCTTAAAATTAACACAAATTATTCTTACAACAATTTGTAGGTTCCCTATTTTTTTTGGTTGAGATCCGACCAAAACTTCGGGTAGCTCTCGAATCCCTAACTTTTAGATCCCCACATTTTTTTTGAAATAGAGCCATTTAACTGCTAATAGATATCATAAAAATATTAATTTTATTATTTACAACTTTTTTCTGTAGCCCCATCCGTTACGGAGCTAGAGCTCTCCAAAGTTCGCAAAAGCTCTATATTTAAATTGTTATAACACAAGTTGTATAAGGTATATCTTATTTGAAAACGCCAAACGATTACTGTTTTTATTAGCTTTAAAAATACATATACAATAAATATATACTTATGCCATACGGTGTCTTAATTTATCGTTATGCGAAACTAAAATTTTGCAAAATTCTTGACTCCTTCTATCTTCCGAACGGTTTAAGTTAGAAACTTGAATTTTGAGAGAAGTTAGGTCTTTGAAAATAAGTATGACTCATTTCAGAAAATATTTTTGTATCGCCCCCCGTTTCGGAGCTGCATGGGGTCAAAAACTATTAAATTCCTTATTTTTAAACACCTGTCCAAATTTTTTTGAAGTAATATACAAATAATTAAAGCTCCAACATTATGTTTTTATTTCTATCAACAGCTTTTGTTAATAATATAGGGTTGCCTTAAAATTGCCAAAAGTGTGACTTCATTTTACCTAATTTTTCTAAAAAATTTTTTTAACGGTTTTTTTGCATTTTTTTTACACGATAATTTGAAAGTTTTTAGTATGATGCGTAGTACAAAAAAAAATTAAATAAATAAAAAATATAACGGTTGCTTGAAGAATTTATATTTCTATGATATTAGTATACATACTTATATAACTCATGTTTATTTACATATGGTATATGTCACTGATGAATGAATGATATATAATACATATGTATGTATAGTATAAATTATTATACATTTGCCGCTTAGTATTAAATGGTACTATAGCATATTTGGAAAAGTTTTGGATTGATAATCGATATGTGGAAGGTTAGAATCTGCTTTTTATGAATGTGCAAACATATAGTTTGAATATATGCACAACCCATAGTTCTAGAAATTATAAAATTCAACCAAATTATTTTAAAATACTAAAATATTAAAAAAATAATATTATAAACAGAGTGACAGGCTATGAACATACTAACGGTTGGTACGGATATCTAAGAGTTGACAAAGGCAACTGTATTCTTCCTCGTTTTTTAAATAAAACATATAATATTCTGTCTATAGTGTCCGAATTTAATGAATTTCTGGTTTGAATTTTGTTTAAATTTGTTTGGGAAAAAATTCTTTCTACGTTTAACTGTTGATATTAGAATTGTTAAAATTTTCCATAACAGTTTTTTTTATAAAAGGGTAACAGAAAGACCCATTTAGTTTTCTTAAATCAAAAATTTTTTACCAGCTTGTTTGTTTGAAGAAATATTTAAAGCCACAAAATTAAATGTCGTAATTCACGCTATTAAGAATCTAACTCTTGTACTGGTATTTCTATATTAGGAAAACTGTTTGATAATTTTTAAATCGATGGACTTATATTTTTGATAACATTTTTAATAAAGTTGTTTCTGATATAACTTCCGTACTTGTTAAAATAACTTTTTCAAAATTAAATCTTTTTACCAATTGATTACATAGAACAACATAAAATTTTAAACAATTATTAGAATATTCTTCTTTTATTTGCATAGAAATTGAATATTTCTCTAACTAAGAAGCAACTTTTGCTCCGAATTATAATTCATTATTGGTCTTATAAGATCTGAATTGATCGATATAGTTTTCAAATGTTTTAAGTTTACATTTTCTTTATGAAATAATCCAAAATTCTCTTAAAAAGTTTTTGAAGCGCTTGGTTCCAAAAATGAATTTGAAAACTTTCGCTCTTAAACAGCTTGTTCAAATTTTTATTTTATTATAATAATATTAAAATAATTTTATTAAATTAATTTTAAACAAGAGATATATTTGGAATAAAGGATCATTTATCCTTTCAATAATCATTTTTGTTGAATCAAATTTTTTAACATTCTCATGAATAAAAAAGAGTTTTAAAATATCAAGATTATTTAAAACCCTCAAAACTGCTGCTTTTACAGACAGCCATCTCGTCTGACTAGGATGTAACTTTTTTTGGGGCTTTACATCAAGTAATACTTGTAGCTGAATAAAAAAATTTATTCTTTTTAGGCTATTTTGGATTGAGTTATAAATATCTCTAACTGTGCTTACGACAAAAATTTGTAATTCAACACTTGCTTTATTTGCACATAAAGCAATTGAATGACAAGTACATTTGAAAACAATTGAATTTGGACAATCTTTCCTTAAAAAGGTGACTACTAATTTATTTGCACCCGTCATGACATTTGTGCCATCAGTTGTAAAACCAATTAAAAATTTTTAGTAATCGATTTTATATATAATAAAGCTATTTATAATAGCTTTACAAATAGAGTCTGTATCACCTTTTGTTACAACAATTAATTCAAAAAAACATCTAAATTAATTAATTTTTTGGTGGTGACATTTGCCCTTTCATTTATATATAATGAAAAGTCATAATGAAATGAAATGAAAAGTTTCTTTGACATTAATTTTTTTTTTCTTTATTTTAAAATATCATTTTACAGTATAGTTTACAATTTACATACATATATAAATTTGTAATATGTACAATTAAAACCTTAGCCTAAGCTGTGGGGTCGTATAGTTTAGTAGATTCATATTATATTTTTTTAACAACTCTTAAAGTATGTTATTATTATACAATTGCTTTACTTATAATCTAAAAATAGTGCAATCAATATATATATATATTCTGTATATACATATATTCTCTTTTTTTTTAAATGATTGGTCACTAATTTTTTTTTTAAATAAGCTATATGAATTAATGTTTTTAAATTAGTTGGATAAATTATTATAAACATTTAAACTGGTGTACACACAATTAGTTTTCTGTTTATCACTTTTAAACAAGGAGAGATAAAAGTTGGACTTATTTCTAGTATCATAGCTATGTATTTCAATATTACGGTTAAGTAGAAAATGTGTTTTATCAAATTATTAATTATCTTAGGCTAGAAATAGATGTTCTCTTTTGTAAATAACATCAAAACTTGATGAATATAGTAAATTAGTAGGATGCAAGTTACATATATGAACATAATGTAAATGTTAATTATGTAATGTTAACATTATAATAATGTTAACCTAAATATCAATTATTAGCTCATTCACCTTTTATAAACAAAGTGTTTTAGTCAAAGAATAACAGGAAATGCAATTTAGCATTTCTGTTAATTAATTTTTCATTAATACATTTCAAATAAATGTACATTGATATTTGCTAAACATTTCATAATTAGTATTAAGTAATATTATTGTTTTTATATTAAGAAATGTTAATCCTAGCATTAAGTAATTCTAAAATTTTTAATATATATAAATCAACATATAAAATAAAAATCAGTCTTAACACCACACCAAAAGAACTAAATTGTTTTAATTAAACAAAATATGTTTATTACTTTTTAGCACATTTCCAAAAAAAATTTGAAAAAAAGTGCTTATTAGTTTCACTCTGTACGTTCGTCCGTCCATCCGTCCGTTTGTTTACAAAACTTCTACACCATTAAAGAAAGAGAAAAAACATTTTAACCAAGGGTAGGTCTCATTAAAAAAATAATTTTGTGGAACAACTTTATCATGTAGCCCCATCCATTACGGAGCTACAGCCCCTCAAACTTTGAAAAAGTCCTATTTTTAAATGCATATACCTTATGTTCTGCTTAAGATTTTTTCAATCTGAAAACGTCATTCGACAGGTATTTTTTTTAACTTTGTAAATTTTTTTAAATTTACCGTTATGTGAAAACCAAATTTTGCATGATTTTTCTACTTTCATAACTCCGGCACGCTTTTAGACAGAGGCATGAAATTTTGAAGCAAGAAAGAACTTTTAGAATTAGTATAAAATTGCTCAGAAATTTTTTTTGGACCACTCCCTGTTTATGAGCTATTAGGGCTTAAAAATTAAAAATGTGCTATTTTTAAATACCTGTAACTTAAAAACCTGTACACATTTTACTTCTGCAAGATATAAAAATTAAAGCTACAGTAATATATTTTCACGTGTGTTAAAGGTTTATTTTAGTTGTAAAGAGTTCCAAAGTTGCAGCTCTTCAAAATTGCGAAAAAGCCCCATTTTCAGATGTATATATCTCAGGCTCTGCGTAATAGATTTGCAATTTAAAACCGCTAGAAGATCGCAAATTTTATTATCTATATAAAACAATATCAAAATTATGTAATATTTTGTAATTTACTATTTAAATTTACCGTTATATGAAAACCACATTTTGCATGAAATTTCTTTTTTCATAACTACGGCACGCCTTTAGATAGGAACCTGCAATTTTGAGACACGAAAGAACTTTTAGAATTAGTATAAGTTTCCTCAAAAAATTTTTTGGTAGCACCCCCTCTTTACGAGTTATGACGCCTCAAAAATTGATAATTTGCTACTTTTAGGCACCTGTAACTTAAGCACCTGTACAAATTTTCTTCGGCAAGATATACAAATTAAAGCTCAAGTAATATATTTTTACCTGTATTAACGGTTTTTCGTAGTTATATAGGATTCCGGACTTACGGCCCCTCAAAATTTCAAAAATGTCCTATTTTCACGTTTTTCTTATTACATGAAATTTTCAAATTTTTGTGCAAGTCACAATTCTAAACAGTTTGTATTGAGTTTTGGAAATGTGCGCTTTTAAAAACCGTTGTTTTACATTCTACCTTGTTTATTGATTACATCAAATTTTTTTAAATAAATTTGCGGTGCATTGCTCTAAAGTGAATTTGAAATAAATTAAATTTGAATACATATGTATATATACACAGTATATGATATATGGTGTACTATTATTAAAATAGCTTCTTTGCCTTAAATATAAATATATCAATATATATACATACATATGGTATACTTTTTTTAATAGTATAATCTATAATTTTGCCATTTTAATTTGCTATCTATAATAGGATTGATTATAGATAATAATTAAAATATTTTTTTATCTCAATACGAACATTGTTATAGAAGATATTAGTTGAATTAAATGTTTTGTTATCAAAAAGTAAAATTTTAGTTTTTATAATATTGAAGGTCATTTTAATTTTAATAAGCCATTCCTTGCTTACTTTTAAATCCTGTACAATTGATTCCCTTAATTCGTTTTCGTTACCCATAAAATATTTAATAACAGCATCATCTGCAAAGAATTGTAAAGCTCCCTTTAGACTTAATCTGGTCAAATCATCAACATAGATTTTAAAAAGATCAGTGCCTAAAAATTATCCTTGTGGCACACCCGTTTTTTAAATACTGCATGTTACCGTTGGTAAGTGTTATTACAATGTATTTGTTGCTTTCTGTTGAATAGATATGTTTTAAAAAATGCAACTGTTTGTTACTAAAATTTAATTGTGACAATTTGAAAACGAGTATATTCTGATCAATACAATCAAATGCTTTTTGCAAGTCTATGAAAAAAGAAGCAGTATACTTTTTTTTATCCATACTTTTCGATATGAAATCAGATAGAGCCAGACAAGCGGCTGTAGTATTTGAGTTTTTCTCAAACCCAAACTGTTCCGCATTTAAGATACTATTAGACTTCATGAAATAATCAAGTCGCTTTTTGATTATTTTTTCAAATATTTTTGAAATTGAAAATGAAACTGAAATTGGGCGATAGTTTGAAGGATCAGTTTTATTCCCAGTTTTATTTACGGGTGTGACCATAGCAATCTTTAGTGAGTTGGGAAAGAATCCAGATTCGAAAGCTGATTTAAAAAATTTAACTAGAATTGGGCTCAATAAATTTCAAATTTCCTTCAGCACTTTAACAGAGATATTATCATATCCAGTTGCCAATCCTGATTTTATTGAGCTAATAGTATATTTAACCTCTTCTATTGTTTGTGGAAACGTTCGTATACACTTTTTTGAAAAGAACTTAGATGAATTCGATCAAGAAAATCTGTGGATATATTTAGAGTTTTTGTTATGTCAATGAAGTATAAATTCATAATGCTTGAACTTTGTTGTGAATTAGTTGTAATATTATTGTTGCTATTTAATTTCTCTTAAACTATTTGCATTCTCTGTACTGCTCTTATTGTACATAATTCTCTTATAAAGTGCCCAAAGTTTTCTACTATTGTTAGGATCGCTCGATACTATTTTGTTACAAAAGTTGCATTTAGCCTTTTTTATTTCCCTTTTTACTATAGATTTGCATTTTTCATATAGCTCTCAAATATTTTTATCATTAGGATATTTCTTTTTATAGTTAAGAAAAAAATCACGAATTTTCATATTACAGATGATATTGTTATTCATCCTTTTTTGACGGCTTTTTTTTGACGGTTTTTAGTAGGATAACTTTTGTATATTTTTGTATTTTTTCAGCAAAAGTTAAAATAAAATCATTTAAGGTATTATAAGTTTCTAGATATTGCCAAAAGATATCATCAGAAAGCTTTACATAATTTAAGATTGTTTTTTCAACTTTATTTTCCCCTTTAATAATTCTTAGATGTGTACTTACAAAAAGCAATTTATGATCTGACAGTGATGTATTAACAACATGCAGATTATATTTGTAATCAATTACACCAGTACAAAAATTGTCAATTATAGTTTTAGAAGTAGTTCCTATAGTAGTATTCATGCAGTCTTTGACGTCGGAGTTATTTTGGTCTAGTTAGGTAATATTGAAGTCTCCTAAAATTAGAGAATTTTTATAGGTGCTGGTTATTTCATCTAGTTTGTCAATAAAATCTATCAATTTTGTCTAATGCGCCCTATAAAAACATATTATGTTAAGATGTAGGTTTAATAATTTGCCAATAAGAATATTTGAATTATTAAAGTTCTATTCAAATAATAAATTACTATTAATCGCATTCAATATATAAATAGCTGCTCTACCTTAGGCAAAAAAAGCTGTAAACCCTGGTATATTAAAGAACTGATTTTCGTGTTTTAAAAGCCAGGTTTCTGTTAATTGCATGAACATCACATTGTACAGAATTAATTACAAATCTAAATAATTCAATTTGTTCCTAAGACTTGCAATATTCAAATACATTATGTTAAAATTGTTGATATAATTCACCAAAATATTTTTATTTAATAGTACGTTCACAAACACTTGATTTTGGGAAATTGAGATGATTTTGAAAATTTAGTTGTTTTTCCCTTTTTTTCTTGACTTCCCATACATTTTTTAACAATTTATCTGTCAAAGAAAATCAACTCGCTACTTGATTTTCTAAAAATCACTTCAAAATCAAGTCGTTCGTCCATGAAATTTCGATTTTTGTATTCTATTTAGTTTTCCATAACCCTGGATTTGTTTTTATTTGTCAAAGTAAATATTCAAAATCATAACAATAAAAAATCAAAATTTTCTATTTTATTTTTGAAATTATGTTTATTTATGTTTTGTTGTTGCTTATTTAAATTTATTTATTTTTGGTATATTTTTTATTGTATCAAAACAATAATATAAATATGCCAAAAATTAAGTTCTTGATTTTAAAAAACGATTGTGAACACTTGACATTTTACTTGATTTTGTAAATGGTAATCAACTCGATTTCGGAGTTTGTGAACATACTATAACCCTGAAAAGTAATCAACTTTAATATTAGTATTTATTTTATACGACTTCGACATCATTGTAGTTGGCGACAATAATGGTTTTGGAGAAATAGAGGTAAAAAAACAGACTAGTAAGTTAAAACACGTGTTTACTTATTTAGCAGTGTAATATGCATACTCATAATAATTGTAAAAAAATAATGTAAAAAAAATATTTTTTAAAATATGCTTTTATCGAAACCGAATTCGCCCCCTAAAAAGTAGAAAATAAAACTGATTGCAAAACTTTAGCTTTTTGGATTGTTATAATATAAAAGTGAATTACTAGTGCAAGCATTTTGGACTGTTATAATATAAAAGTAAATTGCTGGAATAAGGTTAAATAAAAATATGCGAAATTTGAGGTACGTGTTTCTTTTTTATTCCAGCAATTTACTTTTATATTATAACAGTCCAAAAAGCTAAAGTTTTGCAATCAATTTTATTTTCTACTTTTTAGGGGGCGAATTCGGTTTCGATAAAAGCATATTTTAAAAAATATTTTTTTTACATTATTTTATTTTATACTTTTTAGTTTTAAAAGAAACATAATTTGAATTTAAAAAAAAGATGGGATATTTTTCATTCACACATACATTATTGTTTCTGATATAAAATACGTTTTACAATTTTATACCAAATATTCAAGAAAATTAAGAGACGTTAAATTGATTCCATTACAGCAAGAGTAAAAATTTTTTATTCCTGTAACTCATAAATAATGAAAGTACCTCGAAGGGTAAAATATGTACTAAAATACTGTGATTATAAATATTACAATCCAATTTTAGTTGAAGCAACATTTCTAGCACGTACGTATGAAAATTATATATGTACATAAATGTATTTTACTGTATATTTCTATAAGTAGTATATCGTATATCCAAATAAAGATCTAACCTTGAACACCTACCTACCTAATTGCTTAATAAGATCATGCAGTAAAAAATGTTGACAAATATCTTTATTTAAATTATAAACAAATGGAGCGGAACAAAATAATTTAGAAAATTAGTTTAACATAATATTATGTACGTACGTACAATCTAACATACGTAGTTTTAATTTTTTGTGTTGACAAAATTTTGTTTGTAAATGATAATTCGTAATGCGCAAAAGCATAATTTTGAAATGATCTTTACTCTTTATATTCTTTACTACTAGGGGCCCCTGTTAATGTGTGGTCAAATTCTATGTTGAATCCCAATTCATATTATTAGATAGTTGCAGTTTAGAAAAATAGAATTTATGGAAAAAGTACAATCCGTAAAAAATCGGAAAGCAAAACCAAATTCATCAAAACACTAACTGAAATTATTTCTAAAATAACGCTAAAACAGAATTAAATTGTATAAAGAGTCTGTATAGTTGGTGTACGTATGTTTAGATTATTTTTTATTGTGAGTGAGGACTATTATGTCTATTTATTTATCGAGTTCGAAATAAATGTTTTAAAGGTACGTAAGGAAAACACAATAGGTATCCGTAAAATATTCGTAAAATGCACAAACAAAGTTTGGAGCAAAATTCGGTTAAATTTTTTTATAAGCCTGTTGTTGTTAAGTTGTCTGTAACAATATTACAATTGTTCGTTTTACCTTACCCTAATGTAAAAAATTTAAAATTTGAAAATACCGTATATTTGGCGTACAATCCTTGATTAAGATTGTGCATGGTACAGAGGGCGAGAAAACCATACAAATATTACCACAATATTGTACAAATGGTAACCCTGCATAAAATTGACATATTATTACAAAATATTTAAAAATAAAAATTGTTCAAATTTAATTTTGGTTGTAAGACCTGCTGTATACTAAAATTTAAGAACTTATGTATATGAGAAGAAATTGAATTAAAAAAAGAATACAATTAGAAAAGTTTTCTAATGGCTTCAAATAATATACAAACATTCATACATAAATGCAACAATTTAATAGAAAAGTACAAAACCAAACAATTATATACCTATTTGAATTTCAAAGAGACTCTGCCAGCTGGTCATACATAAGTACATACTTAGATACATATTGATTATTAATATCAGATCAATATCTCGATATCACTCATCATTATTTAAAATTTCAATACATATTGTGATAAATGATGATTTTTATCTTTTTAAATTTTTTTCTTTATCCATGGATAAGTTCAAGTACATTACATACGCTGACACACAGCCAAAAAATAGTTGAGTCGTTGAGGTCGAGTCGAGTCGAGACTCGAGAGGAAAAAAATACACAATTTTAAAGAGAGTAAGTGAGAATGTCTCTTATAATTTTGTGTTTTTTTTGTTATTCCGTTGTGTACGATTTGTTATTACTGCCCAGTACCGACTATCGTAGGTACCATACTACTGTAATGTAAATATGAAATGTGTTGTTTATGTTGTTTTATTATTAATATTACGTATAGGTTTTATAGTAGAAAAATCATAAAAAATATGTAGTTACTGATGTTCAAAGCTTGAAACGGAATTCATAATACGTAGTGTGTGGCTGAAAACTACTAAATTATAATTATAAATGTATATATATACAAAAAAAATATTATGTATGCATGTAGTTTGAATTTGGCAATTGGAATTTGAATAAAATTTTATATGCATACCTATATACACAATATACATAATAAATGTTCCTAAATAAAACACATAAAACATTAATTTTTAACGACATGCATATTCAATATGCAATAAAGAATGTTGACAACAAATATTCTGATTTAAATCCTAAACAAATGTTTTAAAACAAAATAATTTAGCAACATAAAAATATTGTACCTATATATTTTGTGTTTTGCTAAATCCTAATATAAAATACATGTGCACATCAAGATTGATTGAACTAAATTATTTATAGGAGGAAAGATCAAATAATATGTGTATATTATACATAAAATTTTATTAAAAAAATGTTGATGAATACAGTTAACAAAAAAAAAAAAAAATGTTTGTACACGAATTGGATTCGAACCAAATTACCCTTACTTTCAAAACCTCTACACTCTCCTCTGCAATATACAACACTTAAGTATTTTCTAAACATATTACGAACATAAAATCTTAATTTTTAACCATGCATATTCAATATGCATTAAAGAATGTTGACAGCAAATATTTTGATTTAAATACTAAACAAAATGTTGTAAACAAAATAATTTAGCAACATATATAAAAATATTGTATGTATTGTGTTTTGCTAATATAAAAAAAACACCATGTGCAATGGACATCAATATTATACTATTATAGGAGAAAAGATCAAAAATATATTGCGTGTGTATTGTATGCATGAATTTAGAGATAAAAATTTAAGTTTTAAATTCATATATACAAAATATATACATATTTTATTCAAAAAATGTTGATGAATAGATAGTTAAAAAAAAAAAAAGTTGCATGTGAACTGGATTCGAACAACATGACCCCCACTTTTGAAACCTGTACACTTTCCTCTGCACCATACAACACTTACAGATGTTGCTAACAGATTATGAAGATAATAAAAAGCGTGACAGAATGACAAATAAATAAATAAATAAACCGACACCGACGAGTTAACATAAAAGCATATAAAAAGGAAATAAATTTTCTACTTCTTAAGAAAAATTTTTTTTAAATTGTAAATAATTAATTGTAATATAATTAATAAAAAATATGTGAATTTAGAATATTTATTGTAATTTATTAAGAGAGCATGTGTAAAATTTTAAAAATTTATAGCAAAAAAAATGAAAAAAAATAATAAAAATTAAATAAATTTAATTTTTTAAAATGGCGTTGTTAAATTTTTGTAGTTGAAATTTTTTAATATGAAATAGTAAATAATTGTAAGTAGTAAATAATTATTGGAGTTTATTAAAAAAGAATATGTCAAATTTAAAAAATTTATATTATAGAAAATATATGAAACAAGGTAGAATGTAAACCAACGGTTTTTAAAAGCGCACATTTCCAAAACTCAATACCAACTATTTGGAATTGTGACTTGCACAAAAATTTTAAAATTTCATGTAATAAGAAAAAACGTGAAAATAGGACATTTTTGAAATTTTGAGGGGCCGTAAGTCCGGAATCCTACATATCCAAGAAAAACCGTTAACACACGTAAAAATACATTATTGAACCTTTAATTTTCATGTCTTTCCGAAGAAAAATGTTTACAGGTGCCTAAGTTACAGGTGTCTAAAAATATCAAATTTTCATTTTTTGAGGCGTAATAACTATTAAAGAAGGGTGCTATCAAAAAATTTTATGCGGAAACTTATACTAATTCTAAAAGTTCTTTCTTGTCTCAAAATTTCAGGTTCCTATCTAAAGGCGTGCCGGAGTTATGAAAAAAGAAATTTCATGCAAAATGTGGTTTTCACTTAACGGTAAATTTAAATAGTAAATTACAAAATATTACATAATTTTGATATTGTTTTAAATAGATAATAAAATTTTCGGTCTTTTGGCGGTTTTAGATTGCAAAACTATTACTTAGAGCCTGATATATATACATCTGAAATTGGAGCTTTTTCGAAATTTTGAAGAGCTGTAATCTGGAACCTTATATAACCAAAATAAACCTTTAACACACGTAAAAATATATTACTCTAGCTTTAATTTTTATATCTTGCCGAAGTAAAATGTGTACAGGTTCCTAAGTTACAGGTGTTTAAAAATAACAAACTTTCAATTTTTGAGCCCTAATAGCTCATAAACAGAGGGTGCCCAAAAAAATTTTCTGAGCAAACTTATACTAATTCTAAAAGTTTTTCTTGCCTCAAAATTGCAAACCTCTATCTAAAAGCGTGCCAGAGTTATGAAAGTAGAAAAATCATGTAAAATTTGGTTTCACAAAACGGTAAATTTAAATACTAAATTTAAAAAATTTGTATAATTTTGATATTAATTTACAAAATTAAAAAAAATACCTGTCGAATGACGTTTTCAGATTGAAAAACTCTTAAGCAGAACATAATATATATGCATTTAAAAATAGGGCTTTTTCAAAGTTTGAGGGGATGTAGCTCCGTAATGGATGGGGCTACATGAAAAAGTTGTTCGACAAAATTATTTTTTTTATGAGACCTACCAAAATTTTTTTTCTCTATCTTTAACGGTGTTTTGCAAACAGACGGACGGACAGACAGAGTGAAACTAATAAGCACATTTTCTCAACATTTTTTTGGAAATGTGCTAAAAAGAATGTGTTAATATTAAAAAATTAAAGATATAAGTTAAAAATTGCAATTCATTCATACATTATGAATTATAAAATTTGTTTTTTATTAGTGGTACTAAATTATCATAACATTCAATGAAATATTGTGCTCCGTACAAAAAGCAACAAGTTTAATTTTTGCAAACTTAGTTTTTTGGGAAAGTTTCATAAAAGCGGTAGAACTTTCATAATGTATTTCTACAACTTTCGCATTTTGAATATGTTTCACTGTTTTACTGTTTATGAATGAATTATTAAATCTTAAAATGCTGTTTTAAAATCAAATTACTTTGTTTCTTAATCCGGATAAAATATCTTTTAATTTTTTTGTTTTAAAAAACAATACCCTTCAATTTTACAAATAACAATTACCTTCTTATAGTTTTAAATTAAATTTTCAAATACAATAATTGACAAATGACAAAACAACCCAGTCAACTCAATCAATATTTAATTAGCCAAATTTTGAAAACTTGCATGCTTAAAATTTATATTATGGAATGTTGTCACATATTTTTTTGTGTGGATGCGTGAGTTACATTAGCACACCTTATTAATATTATAAATTAACTTTAACTCATTGAACTTTTGAATGAGTTATATTATTATGTCTTAATAAACTCAATTGTTTTTTTGTTTTGTAAGTAAATATACTTATGTATATAAATTTAGGCACACTTATTTTTATACACAATTTGATATAATTCATACTACCTTCAAATCTAACACAATATAATTAATTTTTTATTCTAATTGTTCTTTTTATTATTACTATTAGCATCAATTTTTTCTATTAAATTTTAATTTAGTTTTTTTTAATTATTTTTACTAATTTTAAATTTCTTAATTTACAAATATTGTTTTTGTTTACAAACTTGCGGTAAAAATGCACGTCAAATTATCAAACAATAGATATCCGTCCTTTTCATACATTCATGTTTTTTATGATAGTTTAAATTAAATTGTTGTTTATTCTATTCATTTTCTACCTTTTTTGATATGTTTACATTAAGCATTATTTAAGTATCGCGTTTACATTACCTCCAGTTGACTTTGAGTTGCAATTATTAATTGTTGAGTTGCAAATATTAACAATCAATATTAACAATATTTATTAATTGTTTAATATTGATTGTTAATCGTTTAATATTAATTAATTGGTAATTAAGTGCTAATTATTAATTATTTATTGATAATTGCACTCAATATTAAAATTTAATTAACTTTGGTTAATTTTTAATTTACTCTTTGTATGTTAAATTGTGATGGGAAGAAAGGGGAGGGAGAAAAAGAAAAACAATTTTTTTTTCTCTTTCTTTTTTGCTCCTTTAAATACTTGAATCTTTTGGTTTTTGTATTTTCTTTTTTTTATTTATATAGTTTCCAACCCATTGTTGTTATTAATCATTGCCAATTTTTGGGTTGGCTGGTGATTTCAATATCCATAATAGAGACTGGCTCCACTACTCCAATGGCAATTCTCTCAGTCAAAATTTAATTGGGAAATAAGTTGAGCTTTTCGCTTCATTATTCCATCTTACTCAACTTGTTCAAAATCCCACTAGAATTCCCGACCGTGAAGACCAGGTTGGTCATCTCCTGGACCGGTTTCTGACTTCACACTCTGAGAAATATAAGGTCTCAGTTAGCTCTCCTCTTGGTTGTTGCGATCACTGCTTGATTAATACTAGCTTCGAGCTGAGCACTCAGACCAGACAAAGTCCTGTCCCACAAAAAATAGTATGGCGTTATAGCCATGCTAACCGGGAAGATTTAAATGAATTGTTTAAAGCTTTTGTTTGGTCTTTGTGCTTTAGGAACAGAAATATTGACTTTACAACCAATGCGATTAGTGAAATAATTCTTCTAGGAATGAGAGCCTACATACCTCACTCTATGAAAAGTATTAAAAGGCGACCCAAATCCAGGTTTAATCGCATTTGTGCAAATGCAATATCTAAAAAGGAGGAAGCTTTTCAAACCTACAAGAGTGATAGGACTGAAGCTAATAGGGCGAGATATATCGGAATCAGAAACTAGTGTAGGAGAGTTATCAACAAGCAAAAGTTCTTGCACAACAGACGGTTGAGAAGGCAACTTTTGCATCTTGCCAAAAATAGCAAATCCTTTTGCTAAAAGCCTTAACGGCTAAGAGCTTTAACGGCAAAAGTGGCGGTTCCTCGTTCCCGCCTTTGGTTGATAACTATGACAAAATTGTATCCGATCCCAAAGAAAAAGCAGATTTATTTGCCAAAAATTTCGCCTCCAACTCATCACTGCCCCAGTCAACACAAACAACATGCATTCTTCCTGAGGTTAACAGTTCCTCAGATACAATCTCTTTCAGAACTCGTGCAGTTCTTAAAACTCTCAAAAATGTAGATACAAAAACTTTAGTCGGTAAAGATGGTATTACTGTTACAGTTCCTAAAAATACCTTTTCTACTAATGCGAAACCATTGCGCAATCTCTTCCATTTATCCCTGTCTTCGGGTAGATATCATATCCAGTGGAAGTCAGCGTATATTCATCCCATCCTCAAAAAAAAGGACAAGAGCGATCCCTCAAACTACCGCCCTATTGCTATCACTTCGGTCTTTTCCAAAATAATGGAAAATTTAATAAAGAGAAAGCTTCAAAATATCTACATAACAAAGGATTAATTCATGATCGTCAATAAGGGTTCCGAACCCATTGGTCAACAGGTGATCTCATGACATTCCTTTGTGAAAGGCTCAACATCACCCTCCACCATTCTGGGGAGTCTGATATTGTCGCTTTGGATATTTCTAAAGCTTTCTATTTCTAAAGAGTAGATTTTAACTCTAAGAAAACTCAGTGCTGTTTAGTCTCTGGGAAAAGAAACACTTTGATCCCAGCTTTAACTTCTCAAGGGGAAGTTTTGCAACATACGGGTGAGCTCAACATCTTGGGCATGGAGCTAAACCAAAAATTAAGTTGATCGAATCATATTTTTGGTATAGCTAAAGATGCAGCTAAGTGTATGGATTTCCTGTATCGTTGTAAAGCTTTCCTTTCATCTTCTGATCTCCTTAATATCTATAAAACATATATAAGACCTAAGATGGAGTACAATGCACATATTTGGGCAGGAGCCTCCCACTGTCACCTCTACGCTCTCTCCACTCGGTCTGCGTCGACTAACAGGAACACTTACCCTTCTTTATAGATACATTATAGGGTTGGATTCTTGCTCTTACGAGATTAAAAGTTTGATGTCTCCTCTCAAAGCTTTCCAAATAGAAACAAGGAGAGCTTCTTCTGCCAACACCTATCTAGTTCAAATTCCCAGATGTCAATTTTCATTCCTTAACTAAACTTCCTCTGAGCAGGCAGTACATGAGTACTAAAGGTCGTATAACCTATTGTTTGGTCAAAAACGGAGGTGGTGTTTAGTGGGTTAAAGTCCCACACACTCATAGAAGACTCGTACTCGTTTTCACTCCTCTATAGTGTCTTTCGATGATTCCCACCTACCCTCGCAAAAAAAAATAGCATTTAGCATTTCTGTTACTAGTTAAGGTTAAATACAATAAAAATTAAATAAAAACTAAATAAAAATAATAAATAAATATTAAATAAAAACAGGTAATACAAATGAATTATAAACGTGGATTACTGAAAATGTAAAATATAAAAAATGTAATCGAAATTTAACATTATTTTAATTAAGTAATTTATAAATTTTAAGTACAAATAAATTTATGATAATAAAAATAAAGGTAGTCTTAAGACCAAACAAGAAAGAAACTAATCGTTTTATTTTTTTGATTTATTAAAACTTAACTAGCGAAGTCAGAGTTAAGCAATTAATCTGAAGATTCAATTAAAACAAAAAAAAGAAACACATTAAGAAGAATAAACTAAGCAACAACAGCTGAAACAAAAACAGCAAAGTCAAGCAGATAATTTTACTTTAACTTTAGATCAATTTCTTAACTACATTCATAAGTTAAGAATATTTAATCGAAAGGATGAATATACATTTCAGGAGTTTATCATTTCAGTAGAAAGAATCAATTTCAACTTTGACCAAACACACCAGAATTAAATGATTATGGAATGAGCGTAATCATTAATGGAAAAATGCCTTTCAAAAAAGTGTATACAACGATTGAAAATCTCTAATCAAAACAATTGGAATGACATAAAACAAGAGCTGAAACTGCATTTCTGACGCAGATATGATTATGCAGAGTTACTTCATAAATGCAGAGTATTACGAGTAAGTACACTAAAAAAACCTTTTACTAACTAGTATGTAATATACTAATTATAAGATAAATGAGTTTTATGAATTCGATGAAAGTAAACCATTCACTTACTATATAAATGTTATAATTTGTAGTAAAGTACATGAATTCTTAAGAAGCAATATTCCTGAGAGTGGTTTATTTATGTAATGGTACACGAAGCTTAGAATAAATTCGATAAATTAAAATTATTCAATCAATCAAATCAAAAATTTAACTAATCATAATTGAAAGTAGGAAAATACAAAATAATAATTCGAATTCATATAACAAAATGAACGATAAAAACAAAAATTTGAATAATAGAAACAAAAATAAGTGATGATGGTTATAATGATAATTACTTAATAATTATAATAAATTTTCTAACTTTAATAATAAGATTTATAATAATGATATATTTTCTAATCCATATACTGGCACTCATACAAAATTTAATAAACCTAAATACTATGAAAAAAATTATAACTATAGTAATAGAACAAAAACTAATTATACTCAGAGTCAAGATTACTATAGAAATCTTACCCAATATAATACAATAGAAAATTTAAATAGGTTACAATAGAAAATTGTAACACAATAGAGCCAAACTCCTCAACAAACAAGAGAATCTATGCCCAAAGCTATGAAAAGTAATTAATTTTAAAAATGAGAACTATGATGCTATAATGGGACAAATTTTTTAGTAGTATGACCGATAGAAGTTTTAGACAATAGTTTTATTAAAAAAAATAATTAGTTACTCAAAAATCTATTGGTGCCCCCAAAATCACGAAAAGGAAATAGAGAAACAGGTTCACAAAATGCTAGAACAAGGCATCAAGGCAGAAAGTATTTTTCCTAACAATATAGTCACTTGTGGATTGTTTCAAAAAAGACTGACAACTCCGGTTTAAAAACATGGAAAATTGTCATGAGCTACAGGAAACTTAATGAAAGTACTCTTGCTGACAAGTTCCCTATTCTCAATATCGAAAGCATATTGGAAAAATTAGGGAAAGCCCAATATTTTACAACATTAGATCTTGCAAAGGGTTTTCATCAAATATTAATTAAAGAAGCAGATATTGAAAAACAGCTTTTTCAACACCTTTTGGGCAATATGAATTCTTAAAATTTCCATTTGAGCTTAAAAATGCCCTATCAACCTTTCAATGATTGATGAACTCGGTGCTGAGAGAATATTGAGTGTGTTGGACATATAGTGACTTCCCAAGGTATCAAACCAAACCGCGCAAAAATTAAAACTATTCAAAATTTAAAGGAACCTAACCCAAAAACAAATTAAATCTTTCTTAGATATTACTGGAAACTATAGAAAATTCGTTAAAGATTATGCAAAAATTGCGAGTCCTACAATTAAATACTTGAAGAAAGATATGAAAACTAATAGAAATTATCCTAGTTATAGAGAATTTGATTTATAAACGGATCACTAACCAATTAAATGGCTTTATGCTAAGCATTCAAGCAAGGATATAAATTCTAGACTGTAAAGATGGTTAATTTAATTTATGGAATATAATATTTAAATGGATTTGAAGCAAAATAAGGTAGCCGCATTTTTAAGTCGAATTGATTCCATCAAAATGAAATTAACTTATTTGAGACAAATAAATTTATGGAGGAAGAGTGTGTAACAGAAACAAGCGACAAAAATTTTTCTTCTTATAACAATAATACTGAAAATTTGAGTATTAATAAAAAAAATATGGAATTAAAAATTCTGAATATCAATTCAAATCATTCTTAATCAGAATCATTGAATATGCAAACGATACATTCACAAAGGGAAGAATTGAACGATCATATGAGAATATTAGAAACTGTTGTTAATAGATTAAGCTACAAATAATTCTTGTTTGTTGAGAAAAAAAACAACAAATACGAAGAAGTATTTCATAAAAAGAGAATATTTATTGATAGAAATGATCTAAATGAAGATATAAACAATTTTAAAAGATATATAGCAAAAAGAAAAGTAGGTATTTACAGACAGCTAAATGATAGGGATTATAATAAGTTTCAATTAAAATTAATAGATTTATGGATACCCTAATAGGAGCTTACTAAATTTCGTTAAATGCAGTTATTTTGCTAAAGATATTGTCAATAAAGATGATTTGAAAAAACAAATATCTTTATTTCTTAAAATGAAGTTGGAACATTCTGGGATAATAGCTATCTATGAAGCTTTTAAAAGAAAAATCTATAATGCCAAACTTAAAATTACGATACACGAAACTTTAAATAATTCTCTGCTCAGGAGCAAAATTTGACAGAAAACCAATTCAAAAAGAAAATGCACATTACCGAAACTTCTCAAATGATAAAAGAAATAATTCATTCATAATATTTATACAAATAGTAATCATAACTTCTTTAAAACAAATGACAAATTCTCTAAACACGCTATCACCTTAAATTTATCTGATAAAAATGACGTTACATTATTAGAAAAATAAGATTAATTATTAGCATTAAGGGTAAAATGAAAAAACTAATTTCTGACAACGAATTTGCTTCGAAATACTTAAAAGAGTTTTGTGAAAAAGAAGGTATACCACGTTTCTAAACCTAATAGCTATATTGATAAATGTCAAACGACTCAACAGTACAACAACCGAGAAAATTAGATCTTTAAATTTGGAAGAAAAACTACCCATCAAATTACAAATTCTTAAAACCGGAGAAATTTACAATAGTATGTACTTATCATTTCTCCATTTAAACTATCCTTGTCCATTAAACTATCCTTATCACTCTCCATTTAAACCTACTTGTTCAAAATAAAGAAGTTCACCACATAAAAGTGTACGAGATAAACCTAAAACGAAACATTATTCATAAAAGAAATCGTAATAGAAAAGAATATAGCAAAAAAAAAATGGTCATATAAAAAATTATAAATCGCTTAGGCATAAAGAATTTAGAAAATATAATTTAAGTAACGTTCACGAAACTAATATTAAACGTCCATTTAAATTTGTAGACCGCTCAAATAATTGTGAGAACAATAATACCGTGGATACTCCTGTTACTAACACCGAAAGTAGCCCACCAAACAATGATAATTGAAAAAATAGAAACGGAATTAGGGTATGCCAAAATAAAAGTAGCAACGTTGAAATGGTAGACGAATTCGAAATAATCCTTCACAGAATTTATCCAAAAGAAATATTAGATTTAGTTAATAGCTTTGAGTCAACATTAAATATGTTATATTTAAGATGATATATGAAATATGAAAAATTTAAGAGATTACAAATTAAAAATATAATCGTACAAGATAGAGTACAAATATTACAAAAACTTAATAAATTTGACAGTGACGAGGTAAAAATTAAATCGGAAAGAGGGTTCTATAAAATATTTAAGTTAGATTTTGTAGAGCAACAAATTAATCATATACAAAATTATATTGCTTCAGCTGCGTTCGGTCTTCTGCACCCTAATATTCTGACCGATGAAGAAATAAATTATTATCAAATCGATTTTCACAAGTTGTCCAGTATTCAACTAGCCTTTGCCAAACATATAGACGATTTATAATTCTTGCTCTTAAAATCCCAACACACTTTTTCACAACTAATAAAAACCTCTTATTATCCATTACTAGCTCCTTTCAAAAACAAATAGGTACTGACATTAATTCATACCACGATAACAAAACACTTTCTTATAAAAAACGAGAAAGAATACAGTTGCCTTTGTCAACCCTTAGATACCCGTACGAACCGTTAGTATGTTCACAGCCTGTCACTCTGCTTACAATATTATTTTTTTAATATTTTAGTATTTTAAAATAATTTGGATGAATTTTATAATTTCTAGAACTATGGGTTGTATATACATTCAAACTATATGTTTATACATTCTTCAAAAGCATATTTTAACCTTCCACATAACGATTATAAATCCAGAATTTTTTCAAATATTCTATAGTACCATTTAATACTAAACGGAAAATGAATATTAAATTACAAAATGGTAAATATAATTTTAAATATTATATTAAGGGTATTCACGAGTTGGTGCAAAAGCGCAAATTTTTTTTGCACCGTAGCACATATTTGCACCAACTCGTGAACAACCCTAGCATGCATTTTTATTGAACTGTCAAATATCGTTGATGTGCTTGTTTTGTTTACATAAAAATTTAATATGCTTACCATAAATTTCAGATATTTGTATATCTTCTTATGCTTGACTTCATAAATAATCAGAAATATTTTTTTTTCACTTTTTTTAGGCATTTTTAAAATTTTATCTAATTTAGCGCTTACAAAAAAAATATAAACAAACTTTGCAATGGTCTTGCACAAATATGCAACATGATTTAGGTCTTGCATAGTCTTGCAAAATTTTGCACTTTTTTATACATGAAAACAACAAAAAATTGTGCACTTTAACTGTCAAAAAATTGAAATGTGCTACGGTGCAAAATTTTGCACTTGTGCAAGACCACTTTGCACCAACTCGTGAATACCCTTATTATATTAATGCGCACATAGTATATTTATATTGTTATAAGTATATCGCCATACATTGCAATATTTCTTTAAAAATATTTCCATTCATAGAATAATTTCTTATAAGTACAATAAAATACATACATATATGTATGTAAATACGGCGCTATATAATATGCATCTATACTCTTATCATTCATTCATCAATGACATATACGATATATAAATAAACATGATATTATATAAGTATGTATGTACATATATCAATATCATATAAATAAAAATTCTTCAAGCAACCGTTATATTGTTTATTTATTTACATTTTTTTGTACTACGCATTATATCCTCAACAATTTCAAATCATCGAGTAAAACAAAATGCAAAAAATTCGTTAAAGAAATTTGTTAAAAAATTTGAAAAAATCAAGTAACACTTTCGTCAATTATAAAGTAACCCTATATTATTAAAAAAAGTTGTTAACAGAAATGAGAGTATAATGTTGAAGCTTTAATTTTTATGTATTACTTCAAAAAAATTTTAACATGTGTTCAAGTTACAGGTGTTTAAAAATAGGAAATTTTCAGTTTTTGACCCCTTACAGCTTCTAAACGGGGGGTGATACAAAAAAAATTTCTGAAATGGCTCATACTTATTTTCAAAGATCTAACTTCTGTCAAAATTTTAGGTTTAACTTAAACCGTTTAGAAGATAGAAGGGTTAAAGGATTTTGCAATAATGCAGTTTCGCATAACGGTAAATTAAAACACCGTATAGCACAAGTATATATTATTATATACATGTTTGTAAAGCTCATTGTCGGATTGATTGAAGATTCAGATTGAAGATATACCTTATAGAGCTTGTGTTATAACAATTTAAATATAGAGATTTTTCGAACTTTGGGGGGCTGTAGCTCGTTAACGGGTGGGGCTACAGAAAAATTAATGTTATCATAAAATTAATATTTTTATGATATCGTGTTACAAACGGAGGAGTAATTTTATTATACCCGATACTTATCGTACGGGTATAATTAATGTACGTTATGATGCATCACAAACAAAAGTTGTTCTTATAATTATACCCTTACGATAGGATCGGGTATAATAAAATTACTCCTCCGTTTGTAACACCTCGAAATAAGCGAGCTAGATATATCTTCAAAGGTATGGATCGGATCAGAATCAAATTCTGAGTTTATTAAGCCATGTCCGTCCGTCCGTCTGTCCGTCAGCACGCTAACTCAAAAACTAAGAAAGCTAGAATCTTGAAATTTACACAAAATAATGTGGGAGCAATTTATAGGTTCCCTATTTTTTTTGGTTGAGTTCCGACTACAAGTTCGGGTAGCTCCCGAACAATTAACTTTTAGATTTCCACAATTTGTTTGAAATAGAGCCATGAAATTTTAACTGCTGATAGATATCATAAAAATATTAATTTTATGTACATATTAATTTTTCTGTAGCCCCACCCGTTAAGGAGCTGCAGCCCTCTAAAGCCCCCAAAAATCTCTATATTTAAATTGTTATAATACAAGTGTTATAAGGTATATCTTCAATCTGAAAATTCCAAACAATAGGTGTTATTATGAGCTTTACAAACATGTATATAATAAATATATACTTGTGCTATACGGTGTCTTAATTTACCGTTATGCGAAACTGAATTATTGCAAAATCCTTTAACCCTTCTATCTTCTAAAAGGTTTAAGTTGGAAACTTGAAATTTTGACACAAGTTATATCTTTCAAAATAAATATGAGTCATTTCAGAATTTTTTTGTATCGCCCCCCGTTTAGGAGCTGTAAGGAGTCAAAAACTGAAAATTTCCTATTTTTAAACACCTGTAACTTGTACACATGTTAAAATTTTTTTGAAGTAATACATAAAAATTAAAGCTTCAACATTATACTCTTATTTCTGTTAACAACTTTTTTTAATAATATAGGGTTACTTTAGAATTGACGAAAGTGTTACTTGATTTTTCAAATTTTCTAACAAATTTCTTTAACGAATTTTTTGCATTTTGTTTTACTCGATGATTTGAAATTGTTGAGGATATAATGCGTAGTACAAAAAAATGTAAATAAATAAACAACATAACGGTTGCTTGAAGAATTTTTATTTATATGATATTGAATATTGATATACATACATACTTATATAATATCATGTTTATTTTCATAATATCGTATATGTCACTGATGAATGAATGATAAGAGTATAGATGTATATTAAATAGCGCCGTATTTACGTACATATATGTATATATTTTATTGTATTTATAAGAAATTATTCTATGAATGGAAATATTTTTAAAGAAATATTGCAATGTATGGCGATATACTTATAACAATATAAATATACTATGTACGCATTAATATAATATAATATTTAAAATTATATTTACTATTTTGTACTAAGTAAATTTAATACACATTTACCGCTTAGTATTAAATGGTGCTATAGAATATTTGAAAAAGTTTTGGTTTGATAATCGTTATGTGGAAGGTTAAAATCTATGTATAAACATATAGTTTGAATATATGTACAACCCATAGTTCTAGAAATTATAAAATTCACCCAAATTATTTTAAAATACTAAAATATTAAAAAAACAAGTAAAAGTAACAGTAAGTCGATGCAACCGACTTATTTATACCCTACACCTAAAAAATTCAAATTAAATTAAAAATCCATAAGTTATTTTAGTTAGGTATTTAATATAACTAAGCTAAAAAAATAAATGCTTTTACAACCTTTGTACAAAATTTCAGATTTCTATCTTTATAAAATTCGAAAATATGCTTGTTAGGTCTTGGGAAGTGTGTGAAGGCACGCAGACCACCGCCCCAATTCATCTCAAATTTTAGAGACATCAACAGGGTAGAACATTCTTATATCAAATTTGAAGTTTATATATTTATTAATTTCGAAGATATGCTTGTTTGGTCTTAGGAGTTGTGTGGCAGATACCCGAACAACCATTCTAATTCATCTTAAATTTTGGACAAATCAGGGATTCAGGAAACAACACCCTAGTACCAAATTTGAGGTTTCTATCTTTATTAATTTCGAAGATATGCATGTTCGGTTTTGGGAGTTGTATAGGAGGTACCCGAACAGCTTCTCCAATTCATCTCAAATTTTGGACAAATCAGGAATTCAGGAAACAACACCCTCGTACAAAATTATAAGTTTCTATCTTTATTAATTTCGAAAATATGCGTATTAGGTTTTGGGAGTTGTATGGGAGGTACCCGAACGCATGGTCCGATTTCGCCCATTTATAATCCCCGCCTTACCTTAGTCATTGTTAACCTACAGTATAAATTTCATCAAGATAGCATCATTATTTTTTGAGTTATTGTGCGTACGGACGGACGGACGGACGGACATCGCTAAATCGACTCAGGCGGTGATCCTGATTCAGAATATATATACATGTCTATACCTAACTCGCTTCCTTTTGGTGGTTACAAACACCATACCAAAGTTAATATACCCTATACTTAATGTGTTGGGTATAATAATATTGTAAGCAGAGTGACAGGTTGTAAACATACTAACGGTTCGTACAGGTATCTAAGGGTTAACAAAGGCAACTGTATTCTTCCTCGCTTTAAAATGTAATTTTCAAAATATAAGTAAACACACTTCCCGTTGAGCTAGAGACTTGAAATTTTCTTCATTAGATCAGATCCCGATGACAATATTTTTTTAAAAATTAAAAAATATTTTTGGATGGAATATTGAAATTTTCGAAAATATTCTCGTTTGTATTAACCTTCAGACCCACAAATATATAGTAAGTTAATATCAAATTTACAAAATGTATAATATTATAATTATAAATACGTATGTATGTAATTCTTTATAGAAGGCAGAATCCTAAAAAGTATTTTTTGATATTGATTAAGGCAGCTACATAGTCATATTAAAAAACAGAAATTAAAAATTTTAAAAATTACGAAGGTATTTTGTAAAACAAAAAACGGCACGAAAGGGTTAAGAAACTTACCATATCATTACAAAAAAAAGTTAAATTAAGAAGAAAAAACTACATACAAAACAAATAGTTATTTTAATGCACGATATTTATAACAACGCCTTTACTGCTTACAAGCCAGAACATTCAACGAAAACTTTGAAAAAAAAGTTATTTGTGTATAAAATAAATTGAATGTTCCGATCCAGCTTGTAAGATATTTAAAATTTTTTAGAATTTTATATGAATATTTTTTGTAACTGATGTATGGATATACATACATACATACATACATATATGTGTACAGATATTCCTCTCGTAACACTTTTAAATTTTTACACTTAGAAATTAGTAATAAAAATTTGAGAATTTTGTCCAATATTGATCCGACAAGCTTCAGCCACGTTTTTTCCTTGCTAGAAATAACACCTGATCAACCATTTTTTAATAATAATAATAATATTTTCTGCATATTCGATTTTCGGCATCTAATTAAATCTCTTAGAAATACATTAATGGATTCCGATTTAAAAACCCAGATGGAATAAGCTTTAAAGTTCTTATAGAATTATGGGAAGTTCAAATAAATGGAAAACTATGATGTGTACCAAATTAACTAGACAAGATATTAATCCCAATACTTTTGAAAAAATGAGAGTTAAATTAGCAACACAAATATATAGTAAAACAGTGAGTGCCGCTATTAGAACTATAATTGAAAAGTCTGTTTTTAAAAATGTTACTAAAGAAATTGCAATTTCAACAGCAAATTTTGTATTAGTGTTTGATATACTTAGCGAGTTCCATATTGTAAAAAAAAAGTTTTTAAACCGCATTTAAATTTAAAATTTGATACAATAGCCAATACGTTGTAAAATAAATATACAGTTTTTTTACACTTCGGAACGAAATTTTTGATTTTTTAAAATTGACAATTTATTCCTAAAGTTGAATTTTGAATTTTTTTATTTGAAAGATTTTTTAAATTTTAAAATCGATCTGCCATTAAACTAAATACCTTGTCGTTGGAATTTTTAAAATATTCAAACGACTCTAATACAATAAGAATTATGTACTTAGAATGGATTGCATTGATTAATAAAAAGAAAAAAAGTACCTATACATATTTTTTAGAGCGAATGAAAATAACTCTAAATTCATATTAATATATGTAATCAGTTTTTGATACATATGTATTTTATACTTTTATAATAATTTTTTATACTTTCATAATAAAATGTAAAAAAACTTTCATAATAAAATATGAAATATTCATTTTTTTTTCTAATTTTTCGACTTCTAATAATATCAGGTTAATTTTTTGTAGAAATATATTTCATCAATCGTTAAGTAATCTGTCAAATTTCATCAATAACTAATAAAACGAGGAAGAGTGCAGTAGAGCAAACTGTGTCAACTCTGGGATACCCGTATGAACGTAATATATCCTGTTTCTATAAAACTTGATCATCTTTTAAAAACATTCAGATGTTTTAGTACCAAACTACAGAGATATATTTATGTAAATTGTGGAGTTGTATGACAGCTACCCGAATCTATTGCGTCTAGCTTCATTAGGTTCCAAGAAATGCAAAAGGCCTGAACCGGCTGCTTTAGACCAATCAAATTTTACAAAAATTTTTGGCATGCAACTCGACACTTTTTCACTAACTTTCAGATAGCTAGCTTCAATAGACACTGAGTTATTTTCATTTAAAAAGAGAAGTTGTATGGCAGCTATCCGAACCCGTCGCACCACCACAACCAAATTTTGCAGAAGTTGTTGCCATAAAACTTGATCATCATTTGCTAAATTTCAGACGCCTAGCTTCATTAGGTTCCAAGAGGTGCAAGAAGCCTGAACCAGCTGCTCTAGACCAACCAAATTTTACAAAAGTTGTTGGCATGTAACTCGACACCTCTTTACTAAATTTCAGATTCCTAGCTTCAATAAACACTGAGTTATTCTCATTTAAACGGAGAAGTTGTATGGCAGCTACCCGAACCCGCCGCACCAGCACAACCAAATTTTACAGAAGTTGTTGCCATAAAACTGGATCATCATTTGCCAAATTTCAGAAAGCTAGTTTGAATAGATACTGAGTTATTTCTATATAAAGATAGAAGTTGTATGGCAGCTACTCGAACCCGGCGGCCGAAAATGTTGGATTTGAATAGCAAAACTAACAATTTTGCAAAAGTGACGTAAAAAAAATTTCAGCCCCCTAGCTCTTTTATTTTTTGAGTTATCGTGCGGACGGACGGACGGACGTACATGGCTTAATCGACTCAGAATTCAATTAAGGTGTCACAAACGTAATGGCAAATTTATTATACCCTTGAACATAGTTCATACGGGTATAAAAAACCAAGGATTTCTAAAAAAGCGCATTAAAAACAGGTAATATATATATTTATATATGCATATGTACCTATATAATGTAAGAATGTAAATAAAAAAAATTGTGATCTTTTTTCAATTTTTTTTTTTAGAAAAAATTTGAAAAAATAAAGTCACACTTTCGTCAATTTTAAGGTAACCCTGTATTATTAAGAAAAGTAATTAACAGAAATAAAAATATAATGTTAATGTTTACTGACAGACAGACACAAAACAGTCTCATAATCTAAACTAAAACCATTCTCATGACCCAAACATCATACATGTTAAATTTTATTAAATTTGGTTAAGTTCAGATTTGATTATTGCAGAGATAGTGAGTCTTAGTGACTCTTTTTCCGGAATTACAGGCTACTGGTGAGTGCTAGTATTTGCACTTGGCAAAGAGTTTGAATCGGTTCAGCTGAACCAATCGTAGTTGAATTTAACTGCTGTGTCATATTGATAAGCAGTAAAAAATTTTTACCAAATTCAAAATGATATAAAAGTTCAATTCTATTAAAATAAAAATTAAAGCTATTAAATCAAATGACAACATTAGTGCAAAAAACAACAGTATCAAGAAATTTGTTATCAATAATAATGGTAAATATTTGTTAAGCAAAACAAGTGGAGTTCTTCTTTTTTTATACCCGTACGATAGGATCGGGTATAATAAAATTACTCCTCCGTTTGTAACACCTCGAAATAAGCGAGCTTCAAAGGTATGGATCCGATGAGAAAAAAATTCTAAGACTTTTGAGTCATGACCGTCCGTCCGTCAGCACGCTAACTCAAAAACTAAGAAAGCTAGAATCTTGAAATTTACACAAAATATTTTGGGAGTAATTTGTAGGTTCCCTATTTTTTCTGGTTCAGTTTGGACCAAAACTTAAGGTAGCTCTCCAACACCTAACTTTTAGATCCCCACATTTTTTTTGAAATAGAGCTATGAAATTTTAACTGCTGATTTATTGTATATATACTTTTAAAGCTAATAAAAGTAGTAATGGTTTGCCGTTTTCAAAATGAAGATATACCATACACAACTTGTGCTATAACAATTTAAATATAGAGCTTTTTTGAACCTTTGGGGAGTTGTAGTTCCGTAACGGGTGGGGCTACAAAAAAAAGTTATAAAAAATAAAATTAATATTTTTGTTAGATCTATCAGCAGTTAAAATTTCATAGCTCTATTTAAATAAAAATGTGGGGATCTAAAAGTTAGGTGTTGGAGAGCTACCCTAAGTTTTGGTCCAAACTGAACCAAAAAAAATAGGGAACCTACAAATTACTCCCAAAAAATTTTGTGTAAATTTCAAGATTCTAGCTTTCTTAGTTTTTGAGTTAGCGTGCTGATGGACGGACGGACGGACGGACATGGCTCAAAAGTCTTAGAATTTTTTTCTCATCGGATCCATACCTTTGAAGGTATATCTAGCTCGCTTATTTCGAGGTGTTACAAACGGAGGAGTAATTTTATTATACCCGATCCTATCGTAAGGGTATAAAAATGCATTGGAAATTCTACCTCAAGGGTGATGTGGTAACGGCTTTTTTAGGGCGCCAGTTTTTGAAATTGCATAGGGCGCTCAAAAGTCCAGCGCCGGCCCTGTATTTTAGTTAAATTATATTTTAAAATGAAAAGATAAGAAGAATAAAGATATTACAAAAGGGTGTTAAGCTTTTACAAATTATCAATATAAAAAATGTTTATTGCAGGATTTTTAGATTAGGAGAATGTGGTTTGCTTTGGTAATTTATATTCTCTTATTGATGACGCAAAATTCAAACTGTAAAATTTTTGTTAGCAGATTCAATATTAATGTTAAGTTTGTTTGGTATTTGTTTACAGTTTTCATTCTTTATTACTTCTAATATTTTTGAATGAAAAAAAAAACATGTACATATGTGTGAATGTATCTATGAATGTACATATTTTTATGATTAATTCATTGCCTATTATTGCTAATGAATAAATGTGGAAGAGTGGTGTAAAGTAGACTGTGTCAATTCTGGGATACCCGTGTATCGAAATATATGCTGTTTTCATAACACTTGATCATATTTTACATGTTTCAGATGTTTTAGTACTAATGTTATACCAAAATATATTTATGTAAATTTTGAAGTAGTATGACAACTAGCCGGACCTGTTGCAGGAATGCGACCAAATTTTAAAGAAGTTATTCCTCTAAAACTTCATCATCTTTTGTAAGATTCCAGATGCCTAGTTTCATTAACTTCACAAGATGTGCAAGCTACCTGAACCTGCTGCTCCAGCCCAACCAAATTTCACAGAAATTGTTAGCATACAATTCGACATCTTTTTAAAAAATTGTAGATACCTAGTTTCGATAAATTCGGAGTTATATTCATTTAAAAAGAGAAAAATGTTGGATTTGAATAGCGAAACTAAGAATTTTTCATAAGCCGTAAAAACAATTTGAGACTCCTAGCTCCTTTATTTTTTGAGTTATCGTGCGAACGGACGGACGGACGGTCTTATATGGCTTAACCGACTCAGAATTCGATTCTGAACTGATTTTTTTATTATAAATATACATAATAATATATTCGTCAATTTTTTTTTTTAGTATTGTAATATTGACAATATTGCATATTATTATTGTATATACTTATGTATGTAGATATATTTTTTGAAAAATATTTCTATTTCTATTCTACAGGGTGTTCGGAATGCAATGCCATTAAAGGATTATTCCTCATTTGATTACAAGAAAAAAAATTTAATGAAGGTGTCTGGAGTGTGTGCATGCAGATCCCACTATAAAGTATTTTACATACATGTGTGATATGTAAAATACTTTATAGTGGGATCTGAAGGCTACTTTTAAACTGTGCAAAACATGTTAAATTTAAGAATAAACTTTTAATCTGTTTAAACGTGTTAATGCAAGCTGTGCAAAACGTGTTAAATTTAAGAATGGATGGATAACACAATTAAATAGATCGAGAAATCATTCCTTAATTGAAAAGCAAGTTAATTTGATGCAACCTAAACACCTATTTTAAATTAAAAATATGTATTTCTGTATGCAGCATCATTGATTTTCATTTAAGAAAAATTCATTTTTTGTATCTATATCCTGCATGTTTAAGAAAAACCACAATTTCCACACAATTTTTATTACGGGTACTCTAAACTCATTGTTTTTGTTTTTTCCCAAATATAGTACAAATTCATTTATGTACTGAATTTGTTATCGCTAATCCAATCGTCAAAGAAATTAGTTTTTTTTTTACATATCCCACATGCATACTTATTATGGCCAGAAATTTATTATAATTAATTTTACTTTGTTTTTAGTCATTTGAGTTCGTATATGTAATATGTGTATATTACTTATTTATTCAAACAATGCTCGAAAGATGACGAAGAGCAAACACTTGACTGGCATATTCTAAATTGGATTTTACCAAGCAAGTATAAAGCGATTTAAACACATAAGGGTTTTGAAATTCTCTTGCCCAACTTTTAATAAAACCGAGCATTGAATTTGCTTTATTTAATATATAGGTATAATGAAGCTGAAATGATAGCTTACTGTGGAAAAGTACTCCTAAATCATTAATTGAAAAGGCAGATGGAATAGCTTGATTATTAAAAGAATAAACATACAATAAAGGGTTTAAACGACGCGTAAAAGTAATAAAAACACATTCGTTAATATTATGGAGGAGTTATTAATTTATTATTAATGCACCAATTATGAAAATGATTTAAATTATCTTTTAATGCTAATAAATCACCCAACGATTTAGTTTTTTTAAAAATGTTCATATCATCAGCATAAATTTTAATCTGACTATTTAAAATTGAAGATGTGATGTCATTAACCGAAATAATGAACAATAAAAGACCAATATGACTGCCTTGATGGACACAAGTGGGGGCTAGAAATGGAGCAGAAGTTCTAGAAAGGAATAAAAGAGAGTACCTACGATCAGAAAGATAAGAACATATCCAATTTATAAAATGAGAGGAAACCCTAATTTTTTAACTTAAAAATAAAGATATTATGAGGAGAAATTCGAAAGCTTTACTAAAGTCACTGTAAATTACATCTGTTTGAAGACCATCCTCCATATTTTCGAGAAAAGTTAATGTTGACTGAACAAGATCGGTAACAGTGGATCTATTTTTCATAAAGACATGTTGATAATTCGTGCAGTGATCATAAATAGAATCAAAAAAAAAAATAGTTCGAAAGTTTTGGAATGGCTGATATTTTAGCTATTGAATAATAATTAGTTTCGTAATTTTTCTTTTTTATGAATAGGTCTAATAAGAGCAGTGTTTCAAATTGAAGAGAAGACTCCACAAGCTAATTAAAAATTAAATATAGTCTAAGGATGCTAATTGCTAAGGATGCAGAACAATTTTTTAAAAATAAATTAGGAAAACCATCCCTGGACTAGGAATATCGTCAATTTTATTTAAATAATTGAAATTGAAATTAAAATCTATATTAATATTAGTAAGTGTAGTTTTCGGAAAACTATCAAGATGATGGGAATTTATTTCGTTTACTGAAAAAACTGAAGTACGGTAACTAGCTAAGTAGCACAAGCTAATTGGGATTTAAATGCTTATGAGTTTAGTGCTTTTCTGACTGCTTGGTTGTTGGATAGAATAATTATTTCTCTATTTCTATATCCTCTATCGGGGTTGTATTGTACGCAACTTTCGATTGCATAAACATCAGTTTGAAATATGTTAGGGAATTGCCGCAAAGATTCTGAGTATTTGGTTCCTTGCCCTTTTACACCAAGTTCTTTCCGATGTTTTTAAACCATCAGTAAACCATTTCATTACATGTTGTAAAAGAGTATAGCCGGCTCAGCCATTATACCACTCTCTCTTAGTATATTGTTTTATCATATAACTTTTTTAAAACTGTATTTTGTGGCAATCACTGCAAAGTTTAATAAGGGGTATATATTTGGTGAGTAGAGTATAGTCTCTATCCCTGTATATATTTCGTCCTACCAAATCTCTCTGGACTCACACGTAAAATGGCTGATTTTACTGCCTTCTTCACTTTTATATGTTGTGCTGTGAGTCCAAGTATTACCTCCATACATCCACCTCAGATTCGAAGGGCTGCAAACCTATGTTTTTCCTGTGATATTCCTGCATGCTATGAGTGTTTTGTTAACCTATGCCACTGTTGTGACTATACACTGTTGTCACTGTACACTTCATTTTCCTGGCGAATGTTGAACCAAACTACTGAACTTCATTTTTATATTTCACCACCTCTGCCCTCACTTTATATGGTATGAATGGTACTATGGTTGTTTTATTAGGGTTGAAGTTTAGCCTCACCGACAAGCGCCATTCCTTTGTTATTTCCAATCCTCTTTGGATAATATCACAAAGGGTTTCCTCAAATTTACCTCTTGCAATTAGAACTATATAATCTGCATAGGCTTGGTTTATTATTTATAGTGTTATTTCATTTCTGTTAGAAAGAGATCTACCAACTTCTTCGTAAGAAATGTTGTCGAAAGTACTCTCTATGTTCAGAAATGCACAAACCATACTTTCCTAACATTTAAGTGGTCTACTTATGGTAATATTTAATACATATGGTACAATTTTAATTGATTTTCCTGCACGGTCTAAATGTTGACTCCAATGTAGAGGTATCATTTCCATGACTGTTGTTCGAATATAGTTATCAACAATTTTGTTCCATCGTTTTCAGGTTTTCATCTTTGGTATGAATATTGCCCTAGCTCTACTCCAAGTCCTTGGTATATAGCTAAGTGCTAGGCTACTTCTTACGGTCTTCAGTATGTCAGGAATTAATTCGATTTATCCTTCTTGTAATAGAACAGGATATATTCCGTCCACTCCTGGTGTTTTGAACAGTTGATGTTTAAAGCCCATTTGACACGCTGATATGTACAGATTCTTGTTACTTTTTTCCACTACTGTCTTATAGGTTTTGTACGTCTTCAGTCAAAACTAGGTTGCACACCCGGTTCTTAGCTCGGAAAGTGCGTATTCAGTATAAGATAAAATCTCTATTCGTGTATTCGTGCGTATTCAGTATAAGATAAGATCTCTGTATATAAACAATTTTATTAGGGATGCTACAGTTTCTGTATGCTGTTGTGCAACGCTTTGTGAATTCCAGCTACTGGTGTAGTACAAGTTAAGTTTTCACAAAATTTCAGTAGTTTGCTCCAATCTTATCTTGAAGTCGGTTTTATAAAAAACCCTGTTATTATTTCTAGGGTTTCTAAAAAAGATTTGTTCCTCCTTAATTAGAACCTTGTAACAATTGAAATGTTTTCTTTTCAAAATTAAAATATAATTAAACAGTTCAAATAAAACGTTATTAAAAATGTTAACTATGTACTTGTAAAGTAACAAAATAAGTAATAAATAAATAATAAATTAATATAAGTAAATAATAAGTAAATAATAATATAATAATAGTAATATATATATATAATATAAATATATATATAATATATATTTAAAAATAGTAATATAAGTAAATAATAAATTAGACATGAAACTATTTCACCTTTTAGAAAACTATTTCTGAAATAGTTAAAATATAAATTTGCTTTTATTTAGTTGAGTTGATATGTTTATTTTATCGATATATGACGAATCTATATGCATATATGTATAATAAAATAATAATAAATAACAAATTTGCTTTTTTTTTGGTTGAGTCGATATATTTCGAATGTGTATACCTATATGTGTGTATATACATCTAAATTATTAGAATTAGTTTAAAACGAGGAAGAATACAGTTACCTTTGTCAACTCTTAGATACCCGTACGAACCGTTAGTATGTTCACAGCCTGTCACTCTGCTTACAATATTATTTTTTTAATATTTTAGTATTTTAAAATAATTTGGGTGAATTTTATAATTTCTAGAACTATGGGTTGTAGATATATTCAAACTATATGTTTATGCATTCTTCAAAAGCAAATTCTAACCTTTCACATAACGATTATCAATCCAAAACTTTTTCAAATATTCTATAGTACCATTTAATACTAAGCGGTAAATGTATATTAAATTTACTTAGTACAAAATAATAAATATAATTTTAAATATTATATTATATTATATTTAAATATTCCATTGACAGAATAATTTCTTATAAGTACAATAAAATACATATATGTATGTAAATACGGCGCTATATAATATACATCTATACTCTTATCATTCATTCACTAGTGACATATACGATATATTGTAAATAAACATGATATTATATAAGTATGTATATATATCAATATCATATAAATAAAAATTCTTCAAGCAACCGTTATGTTGTTTATTTATTTACATTTTTTTGTACTACGCATTATATCCTCAACAATTTCAAATTATCGAGTAAAACAAAATGCAAAAAATTCGTTAAAGAAATTTGTTAGAAAATTTGAAAAAGTCAAGTAACTCTTTCGTCAATTATAAAGTAACTATATGTTATTAAATAAAGTTGTTAACAGAAATAAGAGTATAATATTGAAGCTTTATTTTTATTTATTTTTTTATTTATTTATTCTTAATTACAATTAAAATTATAATTAACAAAACATTTTTTCTAAGCACTAGCTACTCAGGCTATCGGCTTATTCTTTAAAAATAGGTTCTTCACAATATACCTACTATTATTTATTTTTTTTATTTGGTTGAAACTTAATCTTTTATTTCGTTTATTATAAAATTACATTGATTTATTACGTTTTATATAAATATATTTGATTTATTACGTTTTATATAAATTACATTGAAATAATTTTTTATATTAGGATAATTGAAAATACTAATTCTTAAAGGTTTTACTTTAATATATACCTTTTTAGGCCATTAATGTATTAAAATTTGATTTAATAATTTACAAATTTAGAAAAGCAATTATTGTTACAATTGGACTACAAATATGCAAAATAATGTATACAATTATTATATTTATTATAATTATGTAATAATTAATATACATAATGTACCAATCATTACATTTATTACATATTATACTTTATTCACTTACATATGTACCTGTTTATTTCATACATAAACATAGTAATAAAGATTTTTATCATTATTTTGGTTATTATTCATTAATATTTAGGTATTTAAATGTGTTTACAGATTTTTAATTTATTTAATTCATTTAAAGTAATTCTATACATTAGAATAGTTGAAAAATAATTATAATATTTTAACACATTATATTCTTTTTTTTTTGCCTTTAATGTTTTTATTTAGTTTACATATTTTAGAAAGAAAAAAAATTATCGGTACAAAAGTTATTACAAATATACACATGTACATATTATGTATATTAACATGTACATGTACATGCACATATTAATTTCTACACATACTTATTATATTTATTATGTTATAATTTATATACATAGATAAATAATGTTGTTATTTTATACATAAACCTTGAAAAATATAAAATATAACTGTTAATTCATTATTTAAAAAAAAAAATTTTTGATTTTGTTGTTGTTCATTAATATATTTAAATGTGTTTAATGATTTTTAATTTATTTAGAAAAGTGAATATTGCTTTTATGTTATTATCAGTAGCGTGCATTAAAATTTCAGAAGGGTTTTTGTTTTGAAAAATTTCTGCCCTAATTTGGTTTATAGCTGTACATTGATGAAGGATGTGGGTTAAGGTTAATGGGAAGTTATTACAAAATTAACAAACTGGCTGTTGTTCGCCTTTTAAGATGTATGAATGCGATATATATGTGTATTCCAGACGTAATCTAATGAAACATTTATTCATCAAAGTTGAAGTTGAGGTGGGTAAATTTATTGGAACTCTAGCTGGGTTGACTTTTTTATATTGGTGGTTATAATTTTGCCATTGTGCTTCAATATGTTGAAGGGCGGCATCAGCTGCATGTTTGGCTATTGATTTTTTACTTGATAACGCAAAAATGTGCAGAGGAGAATTTATAGCTTTAGCTGCATTATCAGCTAATTCGTTACCATTTATACCAACTTGTGAGGGTACCCACATTAATAGAACTTTTTTACTCATTTCTATTATTAATTGCTGTATTGTGTTTATTGGTTCAGAATTTTTCCCAATGTTTTGGATGGCATCAAAAGCTGATCTGCTATCGGTGCAAATTACTTTTTTTCCTTTTGTTTGTTTTATTATTAGTAAACATGACAAAATTTATTATTAGTAAACATGAAGGTATAAGACCATTTGATAATACTTTGCTGGATTCTTCCACTACTGCATATGCAGTACTGTGAGTGTTTTTGGACCCATCGGTGAATAAAAGTTCCCATTTGTTTTGTTTTAGATTTAACGGTTATTTCTATAAATAATTGTTTGTATTGGTTGTAAGTGGTGTTATCTTTCTGTAGAAGAGTTAGATCGTTAATAAATGCATTTTTGTTCAGAAACCATGGTGGGTATTTTAGCTTTGGAGTTTTAGCAGATGACAGATCAATACTAAGTTGTGTTTTGAGGTTTAATATTTCACTTACTCCCGATTTCATTTTAATAGGTTTTGTTCTGGCTTTTAGTAATTGAACTTCTTTATGTAATAGGTCATTTTTATTTGTGAATAATTTACTCCTGAGAAACAATGTTCTATTTTCTATTGTGGGAAAACCTGATTCAGCTAATATGTTTTTGACCGGGGTAGTTGTAAATGCTCTTAGACTTTTTCTTATAGCAGCATTATATGGTGTATTCATTTTTTTTAAGTGTGTTGTAGTACTTTTTCCATAGATATGTAGCCCATAGTCAATTTTGGAAAGTATTATTAGTTTAGTTATATTTAGTAAAGTGTTAGTATGTACATTACTGTTCTTAGAAGATAGATGTTTGATTATATTAAGCCTATTAGTGACATTGTTTCTAATATAATTGCAATGTTCTTTAAAAGTATTTTTTTTATCAAAAATTAAACCTAAAATTTTTAAATTATTTATATTATTGATTTTTATGTTTTTAAAATTTATTTCTGAGCATTTACATTTAGTTTTTCTACATACATGCATATGTTTACATTTATCGGTTGAAATTATCGCCCCTGATTGTTTTGACCAGTTTTCGATTATATTCAGTGCATCAGCAAACTGTTTTTCGATTAAATTTGAATTTTTTTCTTTTGAAAGAATATGCAAATCATCTGCGTAAAGATAGTGTTGTAAATTATTTTGATTTGTTAACAATTTACTGATATCATTGAACGCAATCAAAAATAGAGTTACCGACAGTTACCCACTTTCCATTCTTGTAATTTATTTAAAATAATATTTGGATTTATCTTTTCAAAGGCTTTTACAAAGTCTACAGACAATATTGAAGTATGGTTTTTTGTCGATAAGTTTTTAGAAATTATGTGATCTATATATAGTAGTGCGTCTGTTGTGCTGGAATTTGTTTTAAAGCCAATTTGATTTGGGGAGAGGAAATCATTATATGAAAGATACCATATTAAACGCTTGGAAATAATTTTTTCTAAGATTTTACCTATATATGGTAGTAGAGAGATCGGCCTATAGCTTGAAATATTGTTAATGTCTTTGTTTTGTTTTTTTATAGGTATGACAATGGCTATTTTGTACATTTGGGGAATTATGCCGGTATTATAAATAATATTATATAGATCAAGAATTCTAAATTTAAACTGTTGAGGACATTTTCTCAACATTTCATATATTATTTTGTCTTGTCCTGGCGTAATACCTTTTGCAGATTTTAAACTGCTTTCAATTTCGTTCAAATTTATTTTAAGATCTAGGTAATTGTTTTTTTTGTAAGAGAGTTCATTGTGGTAGTTGGGTTCGGTTGTTGAAGCGGATACGGTATTGATTTTGGAACATTCTGAATAGTATTCAGCAAAACTTGAAGATATTACTACTGGATCTTCTATTATGTTTGAACCTATATTTAATGATTTTATCTGAAAGGGGGTATATGGGCCTGTTAGAAGTGTAATTTTTTTCCATAAAGTATTTACTGGTGTATTGGGGTTTAAAGTTTTTGTAAATTCTTCAAATTTTTGTTTTTTTGCATTTTTTTTCTCCTTGTTGAATATTGCATTTTTTTTCCGATATGTTATTAGGTTTTCTATTGTCTTGTTCTTGCGGTAATTTCTCCAAGCTATTTGTTTTTGTTCTCTCAAAGATTTTAATTGATTTGTCCACCAAGGAACGTTGCGGGAAGAAAATTTTGGAGTGGAAACAGGTATAGAAACATTAGCTGAGCTACGAATAATTTTCTGGATAATGGCTGCTTCTTTATTAACATTGTCGGAAGGAGGAAGTTTTGCATTTAATTCTACAATTTTATTTTGGTACTTTGCCCAATCGGCTCGATTGCAGTTGAATTTGGCGATTTTGGAAAGTTTAACATTGGATGGTTCTGAAATTTTGACAGATATTGTTATTGGATAGTGGTCACTATTATGTACGTCTTCAGAAATATACCATGAGATATATGGTAGAAGTTGTGGACTGCAAAAAGTTAAATCTATATTTGTGAAAGTACCATGTGTGGAGAAATGTGTCGGAGAGCTATTATTTAGAATTGTTATATCGGAGTTGTAAAAAAAATCTTCTATAACTTTGCCTCTGGAATTTGAATTGGAAGAGCCCCAAAGTGAACTCCACCCATTAAAATCTCCTGCCAGAATAATTGGAGTTTTGATGTTCAATGTGATAGAGCAGAGATCTTGACAAGTAATTATTTGTTCTGGTGGGATGTAAATTGAAATAATTGTGATTGGAACTTTAAGGTCGATTTCTATTGCTACTATTGATAAGTTAGAGATTAGTTGAATATTTTTATGAGGGATACTTTTGTGTATTAAAATGCCAGTTCCTTGTTTTGCAGTTATATTGTTTTGGAAATTATGAAAATAACCAGAATATTGTTTAGGCGTGAGGGGGGAATTATTATATTTTAGATGAGTTTCCTGTAGACAAATAACTTGCGGGTGTTGTGATTTAATTAACAATTCTAATTCTTCATAGTTGTTATGGTAACCTTTGATATTCCATTGCAGAATGTTAAGGATCATGGATAAGTTCTAGTTATTAAAATTTTAAGATTAGAAGTTATAATCACGTACCTGTAAATATTATTAGATAGTTCTGTTTTTTTTAACATTAGTATAAAGTTTATACAAATGCAAGATCATTATTACGTTTTATGATTCCATTGAAAAATCACTATCTGACCACTATTTTGGTCTTCTGTAAGCATGGTCTTATTAGTAGCTTGTGTAGACGTTAAGTCATTAGAAGATTGTGTTGAAAGCAAATCGAGAGTAGAATTTAAATTTTCGTTGTTGTGTGAAGTTTGATGTGATGGGCAATCGATTATTTTAGATATTGACTGATTTTCTGCAGTCGAATTTAGAATTGTTTTTTCTTTTTTTACATTGTTATTTGTTATGTTCTTGGTATTTTGAGTGTTGCTGTTTACTGGAGTAATATTATTACTAGATTTAGTATTTTGAGAAGTTGTGTTTTTGATTTGTGTATTATTTATAGAGGTAGTGTTGTTTGAGTTTGTTGTGGTTTTCTTTAAGGGCTGGGTTATTATCGATTTTGGCGAGGTACTAAAAGATTGTGATAATAGGGTTGTAGCTAAATTTAATGGGTGTTGTTGTTTATACAACTTCCTGGCTTCATTCATTGTGCATTTATTTTGTGTTTTTATTTTCAAAACTTCTTTCTGTTGAAGATATTTTGGACAAGTTTTAGAGGAAGCTGGGTGTTCTCCAAGACAATTTGCGCACAGAGAACGTGTACAGTCCTTTGGGATATGTGGTGGGAGGTTGCAGATGTCGCATGAAGCGTTACTTCTGCAATGTTTTGTTGTGTGTCCTAAAAGCTGACAATTCTTACAGCGCATAGGATTAGGATAATAATCATAAACTTTAAGAGAATACCACGCAACATTAATTTTCTGTGGAACTTTGTATAGGTCGAAAGTTAAAAGTATTAATCCTGTTGGGATAGCTTTACCGTCAATGATTCTTTTAAATTTGTAAACATCAACAACTTCTTGGCTTTTTCATTCATCTAGACTGCTTCCGTTGTTTGAATGAGATTATTGTCGCGTATTGTGCTCTTGCAGCTGTTTAGATTGCTATCATAATTGATAGTGACAGGGCAGAGGCCGCCGAAATTTTTTACATTAATGAACTTATCCGCAATCTTTTGGTTCTTGGTTAAGACCAATAAGGAACCATCACGAAGGATGTTTATTTTTTCAACTTCCTTACTAATACCGTCTATTGCCTTTTTTTTTGCAAAGACACTGAACCCAGACAATGGTTTATTTGGATCGGAAGATTGTATAGTAATGAATTTTGGGATATACTGTGTTCCGCGAGAAGCATCTACCAAACTTGGAAAAGCTTCGGTTAAGCCTATTTTTTTACGTTTTGATTTTGGGCTGTTTCGTCTTTCAGCTTCGTCTAAAGAAGCTAAAAGACTAAACTGATTTCCCAGTGGAGCAGGATTGCCCACCGGCATTCTTTTTATTTTTATAATTTTAATCTAATATAAATAATTTGTTTTGTGTTAGTAGTGAAAAGAAAATTAGTAGAGAAAAATAGAAAAGGGTAGAGAAAAAAATACCTTACTTCTAGCTAATAAATTTTTGTTTTTTTTTTTTTATATAAAAATTAAATTATTAAAAATACTTGAACGAAGTTCAATCTTTGCGTCTTAACACTTACAATATCAGACGATGACTGTTGAAGCTTTAATTTTTGTGTATTACTTCAAAAAAATTTTAACAGGTGTTCAAGTTACAGGTGTTTAAAAATTGGAAATTTTCAGTTTTTGACCCCTTACAGCTCCTAAAAGGGGGGTGATACAAAAAAATTTCTGAAATGACTCATACTTATTTTCAAAGGTCTAACTTCTGTCAAAATTTCAAGTTTCCAACTTAAACCGTTTAAAAGATAGAAGGGTTAAAGGATTTTGCAAAATTTTAGTTTCGCATAACGGTAAATTAAGACACCGTATGCCACAAATATATATTTATTGTATATATACTTTTAAAGCTAATAAAAGTAGTAATCGTTTGGCGTTTTCAAAATGAAGATATACCTTATACAACTTGTGCTATAACAATTTAAATATAGAGCTTTTTTGAACCTTTGGGGAGCTGTAGCTCTGTAACGGGTGGCACTACACAAAAAGTTATTAAAAATAAAATTAATATTTTTGTGAGATCTATCAGCAGTTAAAATTTCATAGCTCTATTTCAAAAAAAATGTGGGGATCTAAAAGTTAGGTGTTCGAGAGCTACCCTAAGGTTTGGTCGAAACTCAACCAAAAAAAATAGGGAACCTACAAATTACTCCCAGAAAATTTTGTGTAAATTTCAAGATTCTAGCTTTCTTAGTTTTTGAGTTAGCGTGCTGACGGACGGACGGACGGACGGACGGACATGGCTCAAAAGTCTTAGAATTTTTCAGATCCGATCCATACCTTTGAAAGTATATCTAGCTCGCTTATTTCGAGGTGTTACAAACGGAGGAGTAATTTTATTATACCCGATCCTATCGTACGGGTATAAAAATTGCCAATAACCTGCCATATAACTAAAGGTTATCCAAAACAAACAAAAAATTCTTTTGGAGGTGAAGTATATTCTTGTCCTTTCAGAATATATGGGACTTAAAATATTTTTTGAGGGCCTAAATAATTTAATTTAGTTATCATATAAAATAAAAACACCTTATTTTGATTTTACATGTATGTATTATTAAAAAAAATTTTTATTCAAAATAAATAACTTCTTTTAAATTAACACAATTGAATGCATTAAAATCTGCCTTGCAAATCAACATCAGTTACACTAAACAAGTAAAACGAAATCAAATATTAAGTTAATAAAGCAATAACAAAATTCAGAAAATTTAAAAAAAAAACAAAATAATAAAACAAAATTTTTTAAAATAAAATAAAAATCTTAACAGTAATTAGCAATATCAATTGGAGTATAAAATAAAATTATTTTAAATTGGGCAATCAACCAATTGAACCATTTACTTGTTTAGTGTAGCTGATGATGCAAGGCAGATTCAATCTTTAATTTTTTTGTAATAATAGTTCAATATTAATTTTTATGTGATTTTATCATTTAAATTTTGTCATTTAATAATGTCATCCTGTCACCTGTCATTTAATAATGTGAAACTAGATTAAGAAAATATTAAAGAAACAATCATGAAATAAAAAAATATTAAATCCAACTTTTAATTTATTATATTCTTTTGTTATAAATTGATTATTTTAATACAATTTATTATTCACTATTATTTATTTACAATTTATTATATAATATTATAACAAGTAATTTCAGTTAAAAATAGTTAATTAGAATTTAGTTCAAAGACTACTTAGAATTATTTAAATTTTATAGACATCTAAGTTTAATGACTTCTTAAGATGAAATGATTTATTTTTTAAGAAAACCTTACATGAAGATTTTATAAAGTCTTTAATGTTAAGGTTTTGAAATTGAGTCCGTAAAGTGATTTTCTTTATTGATGATTATTGATAAGAGAGAAAATGAGTACAGTTTTCATAAACAATTCTATTCACAATAATATTATTAATAATATTATTACATTATTTAAAAGTTAGTACCTAATGCATGTAAAAACTAATAATGTAATAGGATAAGAAATGTAGAAATTAATAATATGTAACAGTATAAGAAATGTAGAAATTAATAATATGTAATAGTATAAGAAATGTAGAAATTAATAATATGTAATAGTATAAGAAATGTAGAAATTAATAATATGTAATAGTATAAGAAATGTAGAAATTAATAAGAATGTCAACTTCTAGTGGTGCGCTCATTTCCATACCCATAAATGCTGACATGAGTGTGAATTTTAGTTATCGCTTTTGGATTGTATAATTTGAGAACTGGAGCATTAACAAGGGGTGATTTCAGTTGCCCAAACTCAAGAAACTGTTCCTCTTGTAAGAGAAAAGTAGTATCCTTGCGTAGTAGGTTAGAAAAAGATCTAGCTATTAAAGCGTAGTCCTTTATAAACCTTCGAAAATATGACGTCGATCCTAAAAATCTTTGTAAAGCTTTCTGGTCTTTCTGTAGCGGAAAATTGCTTACGGCTTGCGTTTTTTGCTCAGAAGGTTTGATGAATTCATTTTCAATTATATATCCAAGGAAGGCAATCTTTCGTTTAAGAAACCCACATTTCGACAATTTAATTTGCAGGCCATACCCAGCTGCGAATTTTAACACATTTTGAAATTTTTCTATATTTGTCCTGGGACTGTATAATAATATAGTTCATGTCCATATACAATCGTATATATACAAGATTATTATACCATCATTAATTCAATAATCATCTATCAATATCATGGGAAAGTCTCTTATGATTTTCTCGTTTAACTTTCAATAATCGCAGCAGAGTCTCTTGCTGCCAGCTTTTTTACCAACTAAAACCACAGGCGAAGCGTACACTGACGAACTGGGCACTACAATTTCATTATCCAACCGTTCTGAAATTTCTTTATCGATTTCTGTTTGATCAATGTATGATGTTCTTCTGGGCCTTTGAAACACAGGTATATCATCGGTTAGAATAATTTTCATTTTCAGGGGTGACACTATCTTTCTTAGTGGAACATAACTGTCAACCATTTGTCTTATCTCATCAGCTCTTAGACTATCTAAGTGTTCAAATTCAACTCTAATTTATCATTTAATTTTACCTTTTCAGCGTTTAGACAGAGCTATGTATATTTTTTCAAGATACTATTATCCTCTTCTAGTGTTATCCCCCCAGTAGTCTCTTCATTTTTTCCATCTTCATTGTTCTCATATTGACGATATTTTATATCCTTTAAAGCTCTTATCCTCTCTGTTGTTACTGTATCTGGTACTGCTTCTATAACTTCCTTATTCTCACCGATGCTTATTACTGCTATTCTTTTGAACTCTGCTTAACCTTTTCTGAATGTCAAATCAGCATATTTTAAAATATTATTTCCAATAATAGCTTCATAACTCATGTCTTCTTTATTCACAACATGAAATTTTACTTTTAATTCAATTTCATTGACTTTAATGGCAATGACCTCCAATCGCATGTAACTGGCCATTACCTACTCCTCTTGGTTGGTCCCATTTGGTTACATCTGAAGCATCGTAATTGGCCCATTCGACAATCATTCGCCAGATGATTTTCCTTACCGCACTTGAAGTACCCTTTTGAAATTTCTGCCCCAGTGTCAATTCCTTTCGAAGATGGTTGTGATGTTTGTGCAAAGTTCCACCTGGTGGGTAATTGTGGTGGACGTCGAACTTTTTCATATACTTTAATCTGGTCTTTCAATTCTTTAATTGATTTTGGCTGATACAAAACAGTTTTATTGAACCTTAAATCAGGTATGTCGTTAATAAAATACTCTATAAGACTTAGTTCATCAAATCGATTGGTTTGTCAATTTCCATTAAACTGCATAAATACCGGAGCAATTTTATGGATTTTATGGGATATTCGGAATATGGCTTTATTACTCATTCGAATGGGTCATAAAGCCATATTTTTATAAATCATTTTGTGTCATAAAGCCATAATTAAATTATTCTGTGATTCAAAAATAATTTGTTTTGTATAATTTTGTTTTGTTGTTGTTGATTGTTTGATGTTGAAACATTTTTGCAAAAGCTTTTATGCTGAAATATGTATGAAAAAAAATATTTAGGAAAGATTTTAGAGTTGTTTACAAAATCAGGATATTCGCTTTTTCCAGAATATATATATAGGGTTTTTCAATTTGAGTGATATGATTTGTAAGTGACGTTTCGGCCATTTGTAGTATGTCATGATCTGTCTTTTTTTTTTCATTGTATTCAGTAATGTTTACAATTTCATCATGGAGAGATATACGCAAGAACAACGTTTACAAATTATTCAATTTCAACGTTTACAAATTATTCAATTTTTTTAAGAAAATCATCTTCTCCGATGAGGCTCACTTTCATTTGAGTGGTGCAGTAAATAAACAAAACTGTCGATTCTGGTGCGAAGAAAATTCACAAATTATTCATAAACAACCATTCACAATCATTCACCTAAATTGACAGTTTGGTGTGGTTTTTGGTCTGGTGGAATCATCGGTCCGTACTTCTTTCGAAATGAAGCTGGTAACACCGTTACTGTCAATGGAGAGCGATATAGATCGATGATAAACAACTTTTTAAGGCCGAAATTGGAAGAATCTTGACAACATCTGGTTCTAACAAGACGGGGCTACGTGCCACACAGCACGTCCATCAACTGAATTATTGCGAGAAAAGTTTGGAGGCTCGATTATTTCAAGAAATTGTGACATTGAATGGCGTCCAAGAAGTTGTGATTTAACACCATTAAACTATTTTTTGTGGGATTATTTGAAGTCATTGGTCTTGAGCAATAAACCAGACTCTTTTCAAGCTTTAGAAGTCAATATTGAACATGCTATTCATGACATACGACTTGATTTAGTGGAAAAAGTGCTCGAAAATTGGGTTCATCGAATTCGTTCCTGCAAAAGAAGTCGTGGAGGTCATTTGAATGCCGTTTTATTCAGGACTTAATAGTATCGATTTTACTACACATTAAATAAAAAACATTTCAATTTCCTTAACAATTAGTGTGTTATTTTTTGAAAAGAATTCATATTACTCAACCTGTATATGTAAAGATTCTGGAAAAAGGGGCAATCCTGGTTTCGTAACCAACCATAAAATTCTTCCAAATAAATATATAGGCAGAACCCGGAAAAGGGCAACCTTTATTTTGTAATAATTTTTACAGAACAAAGAATTTGAAATCCTGGTGGTAAAAAAAAAAGGTTTCACATTTTTATATGAAAAATATTAATAAATTTCAGGTTTTAAATTTCAATTTGTTACTTAATATAGCAACATACAAAATTTTATTTTTTTGTTTTGTTTTTTCAAACAAAGTACAATATTCTTTATTATTTAAATTACTTATTTTTGTTTTATATTTTTTTACTACTTAGGTGTTACAATTATGTATATAAATTATACCTAATATAAAAAGAACTTATTTAATATGATATAGGTACACAAATATTTTTTTTTGGCATATTTTTATTTTGGTGAAATATACGAGTCTGCGTTTTCCTCCTTTTTAGCACATTTCCAAAAAAATTTTGAAAAAATGTGCTTATTGGTTTCACTCTGCCCGTCCGTCCGTCTGTTTACAAAACTTCTACTCCGTTAAAGATAGAGAAAAAAACCTTGGGTTGGCCTCATAAAACAAATTATTTTGTGGAACAACTTTTTCATGTAGCCACATCCATTACGGAGCTACAGCCCCTCAAACTTTTTTAAAAGCATACATTTTTAAATGATTGGGAGAAACTCTTTAGTAGGCATATTAAAAATGTTCTTAAAAATGTTCTGAAAGTAAATTCGGTCTTTTGTGGTGAATTTAAAATCGCTAAAGGTGGTGAATATATCTATGATTTTAGATACATGAATACTAAAAATGGTATAATAAATAATAATACTAACCTTAACAAGTGGTTTATTGAGAACATAAAATCTTGATCTTGAAGGATTAATGTATTTCAAGAAAAAGATAGCGGTTGGGCTATTATCAATAATCAATTTGGCTATCAATATAAATAAATATACACCAATAGCATCATCATACATTGAACTACCACATTGGTTAAAGCATGTCTGTGTCAACGTAAAAAATAAGCATGCATGCTTTGCTTGGGCTGTAGTTTCAGCTCTTTATCCAGTTGGCGACAATCCTCATCGTGTTGCAAAATATCCACATTATTCATTAGTATTGAACTTTGATAATATCACATTTCCAATGAAGGTTAGTCAAATACCACGATTTGAATCACAAAATTATGTTTCAATAAATGTATATATTCTAATTAAAACGAGGAAGAATACAGTTGCCTTTGTCAACTCTTAAATACCCGTACGAACCGTTAGTATGTTCACAGCCTGTCACTCTGCTTACAATATTATTTTTTTAATATTTTAGTATCTTAAAATAATTTGGGTGAATTTTATAATTTCTAGAACTATGGCTTGTACATATATTCAAACTACATGTTTATACATTCTTCAAAAGCAGATTTTAACCTACCACATAACGATTATCAATCCAAAACTTTTTCAAATATTCTATAGTACCATTTATTACTGAGCGGTAAATGTATATTAAATTTACTTAGTACGAAATAATAAATATAATTTTAAATATTATATTATATTAATGCGTACATAGTATATTTATATTGTTATAAGTATATCGCCATACATTCCAATATTTCTTTAGAAACATTTCCATTCATAGAATAATTTCTTATAAGTACAATAAAATACATATATGTATGTATGTAAATATGGCGCTATATAATATACACCTCTTTACTCTTATCATTCATTCATCAGTGACATATACGATATGTAAATAAACATGATATTATATAAGTATGTATGTATATCAATATCATATAAATAAAAATTCTTCAAGCAACTGTTATGTTGTTTATTTATTTACATTTTTTTGTACTACGCATTATATCCTCAACAATTTCAAATTATCGAGTATCAAAATGCAAAAAATTCGTTAAAGAAATTTGTTAGAAAATTTGAAAAAATCAAGTAACACTTTCGTCAATTATAAAGTAACCCTATATTATTAAATTTTCAGTTTTTGACCCCTTAGAGCTCCTAAACGGGGAGTGATACAAAAAAAATTTCTGAAATGACTCATACTTATTTTCAAAGATCTAACTTCTGTCAAAATTTCAAGTTTACAACTTAAACCGTTTAGAAGATAGAAAGGTTAAAGGTTTTTGCAAAATTTGAGTTTCGCATAACGGTAAATTAAGACACCGTATGCCACAAATATATATTTATTGTATATATACTTTTAAAGCTAATAAAAGTAGTAATGGTTTGCCGTTTTCCAAATGAAGATATACCATATACAACTTGTGCTATAACAATTTAAATATGGAGCTTTTTTGAATCTTTGGGGAGCTGTAGCTCCGTAACGGGTGGCACTACAAAAAAAAGTTATTAAAAATAAAATTAATATTTTTGTGAGATCTATCAGCAGTTAAAATTTCATAGCTCTATTTCAAAAAAAATGTGGGGATCTAAAAGTTAGGTGTTGGAGAGCTACCCTAAGTTTTGGTCCAAACTGAACCAAAAAAAATAGGGAACCTACAAATTACTCCCAAAATATTTTGTGTAAATTTCAAGATTCTAGCTTTCTTAGTTTTTGAGTTAGCGTGCTGACGGACAGACGGACGGACGGACGGACGGACATGGCTCAAAAGTCTTAGAATTTTTTTCTGATCCGATCCATACCTTTGAAGGTATATCTAGCTCGCTTATTTCGAGGTGTTACAAACGGAGGAGCAATTTTATTATACCCGTTCCTATCGTACGGGTATAAAGAGTGGGAAATTTAGTGTTCAACTTACATATTTGAGTAAAAATAAGAAAAATAGGTATGGAAATCTTCTATTGTATCAAAATGAATATTATGATGATGGTAAGGATAATGATTATGATAATGTTAATAATAAGCAAACTCTTCAATATCACTATGTATGGATAAAAAATCTATCAAGATTGCTATCTAGTCAATTATCTAAACGCAATGGTGTAAAATATTTCTGTGATCGCTGTCTTCACTATTTCTTTAGTAAAGAAAAATTTGAGAGACATCATGTGGATTGTAAAAACATGAATAATTGCAAAATACGTTTACCAACTGAAGATCAAAAGCATCTACAATTTAGGAGTTATAGAAATAAGGAAAAAGCGCCATTCGTCATTTAAGCAGGTTTAGAGTGTTTACTTCAACAGGTAAATGATAATAGTAATAACTATCAAAATCATATACCTATACCTATACTATAGATTTTATTTTAAATGTTCATATGACATCACGTTATCAATTTATAAATTTTACCGCGGCTTAGATTGTATTGAATGGTTCATGCATTCAAAATTTGGAAACAGTTTTTGTCCGTTACCTATGAAGAAATTAACTAGTGAACAAATTTTTGATTTTGAAAATGCTACAACATGTCATATATGCCATACAATATTTAATGACAGTGAAAAAAAAATTCATAATGACTGTAATATTAATTTTCTGGATACACATACGGTTCCAATTATATTTCATAATTTAAGTGGATATGATTCTCATTTTATAATAAAAACTATAGCTTCTGATTTGAATGGTAGAGTTCATTTATTACCAATAAACAAAGAACGTTATATATCATTTACAAAAAATTTGGATGAATATCTTATTAAATTTCGTGTTATAGATTCATTCCCGTTTATGAATAGCAGTCTTGATGCTCTTTCTTCTTCCACAATTTCTTTTCCAATATTAAAATCAGAATTTTTAGAATTAGATGAGATTCAATATAAATTACTAACAAGTAAAAGTATATTTCCCTATGATTATATGGATGGTGAAAGTAAATTTTGTGAAACTTCTCTACCAAAAATTGAGAATTTCTATAGTAAACTAAATGATGTGAATATTACAATAGAAGACTATAACAATGTTATTACTGTGTGAGGTAAGTTCAATATTAAAAATTTAGGGGAATATTCCGATTTATACTTAAAAACTAATATTCTTCTTTTAGCAGTTGTTTTCGAGCAGTTTCGTGCTAGTTGTATGGAAACATATAGTTTAGATCCCGCACATTATTATACTCTACCAGGATATACTTGGGATGCTATGCTTAAATATACTGCTATTACATTAGAATTAATTACCGATATAGATATGTTAATGTTTATAGAGCGGTGTAGTCGAGGGGTCTTAGTCAATGCACTAAAAGTTATTCTAAAGCGAATAATAAGTATATCGAATGTATTATGATAGGAAATGTCGCAATATTTACCATTTCGGTTCAAATAATAAGAAAATCATAATTTTAATATTATGCATATATCAGAGACATCGAATATTGGATATATATTAGAAGTGGATTTAGAATATCCACAAGAACTTCATAATATTCATAAAGATTTACCTTTTTCTCCAGAGCACTATATACCTCCAGGTTCCAAGCATAAAAAACTTCTCGCAACTTTTAACAATAAATCAAAGTATATTATTCATTATCGCAATTTACAACAAGCTATTAAAAATGGCGTAAAACTCACGAAAGTACATAGAATATTACAGTTTAACCAAACACCATGGTTAAAACCATATCTTGATTTAAACACAAAATTGAGAGCTGAAGTAAAAAATGAATTTAAAAAAAATTTTTTAAATTGATGAATAATGCAGTTTTTGGTAAGACTATGGAGAATGTTCGTAAGCATTCCATAGTTAAATTAGTTACAAAATAGTTGTGACGTTATGGCGCCGAAGCTCTCATATCAAACCCCAACTTTAAAGCGGTTAGCATTTTTAATGAAAACGTTGTAACAATCGAATTAAATAAATCGGAAATTTTAATAAACCGATTTATGTTGGTATGTGTATTTTAGATTTAGCTAAAACAACCATCATACATGGTATAACTATAACTATATGAAACCAAAATTTGATACCAATTGTACCATTTGTTATATAGATACAAATTCATTAATTTATGGAATAATTTATCCTGATATATATGAAATTATTAAAACAGATTGCTACACCCATTTTGATACTAGCGATTATCCTCCTAATAATCCATATAATATTCCGCATGTTAATAAAAAAGTATTATATCTTATGAAGGATGAAAACAATGGGATGATCATGAACGAATTCACAAGTTTAAGATCAAAAATGAATGCTATTCGATTAGAAGGTGGGATTCAATCAAAAAAGTCTAAAGGTATAAAAAGAAATATAGTCACAAATAAGATAGAATTTGAGGATTATATAACATGTTTAGATACTAATATTGAAAAAATTATATCACAAAATTTAATATTCTCTAAAACACATAATGTTACTTCGATAAAACAACCAAAAGTTGCTCTAAGTCCATATGATGATAAGCGATATTTAATAAAAAATTCTTATGAAACATTACCGTGGGGTCGTTGTAAGATTGTTGATTGAAAATACTTTTGACACAATTTAATTTAATTTAATTTTTACAAAATTACAATTTAATTTAGTTTACTTTAATTTAATTATGATATTTGAATAATTATTGTAGCATTCATTCATCACTTTTCTTATTGAAAACCGAATACTCTAGGTATTTCATTTTTAAAAATTTGTAGTTGTAAGTATTGAATATGTTAATTGTCTAAGTTTGGAATGAAATAAATAAATAAATATGTAGCTATATAAAATAAAATAAAAAATAAGTAATAATTAAAACTAAAAAGTAAACAAGGTAGAATGAAAACCAACGGATTTTAAAAGCGCACATTTCCAAAACACAATACAAACTGTTTAGAATTGTGACTTGCACAAAAATTTGAAAATTTAAAAAATCAAATTTAAGAAATTTTTTGTAATAAGAAAATATGTTAAAATAGGACTTTTTTGGAATTTTGAGGGGTTGAAAGTCTGGAACCCTATACAAGTAAGAAAAACCGTTAGTACACGTAAAAATATATTACTGGAGCTTTAATTTTTATGTACTGCCGAGGAAAAATTTGTAGAGGTGTTTAAGTTACAAGTGCCTAAAAATAGCAAATTTTCAATTTTTCAGCCCTAATACCTCTTAAACTGGGGGTGGTACAAAAAAATTTTCTAAGGAAACTTACACTAATTATAAAAGTTCTTTTTTGTCTCAAAATTTCAAGTTTCTATCAAAAGGCGTGCCTTAGTTATGAAAAAAGAAGTTTCATGCAAAATATGGTTTTCACATAACGGTAAATTTAAATAGTAAATTACAAAATATTGCATAATTTTGATATTGCTTTATGTAGGTAATAAAATTTCCTGTCTCCTGGCGGTTTTAGATTACAAAACTATTACGCAGAGCCTGATATATATACATCTGAAAATGGGGCTTTTTTGCAATTTTGAAGAGCTATAACTGTGGAACCCTATATAACTAAAATAAATCTTTAACACACGTTAAAATATATTACTGTAGCTTTAATTTTTATATCTAGCAGAAGTAAAATGTGTACAGGTACCTAAGTTATAGATGTTTAAATATAGCAAATTTTCAATTTTTGAGTCCTAATAGCTCATAAACAGAGGGTGACCCAAAAAAATTTTCTGATCAAACTTATACTAATTCTAAAAGTTCTTTCTTGCCTCAATTTTCAAGGCTCTATCTAAAAGCGTGCCGGAGTTATAAAAGGAGAAAAATCATGCAAAATTTGGTTTTCACATAACGGTAAATTTAAATACTAAATTTAATAAAATTGTATAATTTTGATACTAATTTACAAAGTTAAAAAAAATACCTATCGAATGACGTTTTCTGATAAAAAAATCTTAAGCAGAACATAAGATATATGCATTCAAAAATAGGGCTTTTTCAAAGTTTGAGGGGCTGTAGCTCCGTAATGGATGGGGCTACAAGAAAAAGTTGTTCCACAAAATTATTTTTTTCATGAGACCTACCCATGGTCTATCTTTAACGGTGTAGAAGTTTTGTAAACAGACGGACGGACGGATGGACGGACAGAGTGAAACTAATAAGCACATTTTTTCAAAAATTTTTTTGGAAATGTGCTAAAAATAAAAAACAATGTTTTATTATGAAATGATTCAAAAAATAAAAAATAAATTTCCCTTGTACCCATAGTACTACTTTAGTAAAATTGTATGTTACAATAGCCACTGCTGCTACAATAGCCGCTTACTTTAATTGTTTTTTTATCACAATTAAGTTAATTCATATTTAACTAGTTGAAAACTGAGAGATAGTAACCGTAATACATTAAGTGAATCAAAAACTATAGTAAAGGAGTACCACAAGAATCAATTTTAATTTTACTATATAGCCCACATAGCCCACACACCTTTAATACATATCTAAATATTTTATGATTGAAATTTTGTATACCTATATAGAAAAAATTCATCATGATCTAAACATACATATAATATAATAAATACATCATTTACCGATATTTTTCTAAGTTCCATAATCAGTGTAGTACTCACAGGTTCACATTATATTATGTATATACATTTTACCGTCAGTAAAACATAAATTTCACATATTTTATCAAATAAAAGAAAAAAACCAAAAACGAAAAAATGGAATTCCCTGACGTCATTTTCAATTTTTAATTTCACAACTCAATTTTTATTATTTTATTATTTTTTCATACAAAATAAATATTGTGTAGTAAACTTATTACATTGATTATAAAACTTATAAAAAATATAAACGAGTGGATGTATTTATTATTTGTGTAGATCATTATGAATTTTTTCTATATAATATACAAATTCCAATGATAAAGTAGATAAGCAAAGTTACTGCATTGATTATGGGAAAATTTAGACAAATGATGTATTTACTATATGTGTAGATCACGATAAATTCTTCTATATAGAATTCACGATAAATTCTTCTATATAGGTATACAAAATTTCAATCATAAAATAGATAATGTGGGCTATGTAGTAAGTTTACTACACGGCTCACATTATATCATATTTATATTTTACCGTCAGCAAAACATAAATTTAACATATTTAAAAACGAATATCAAAAAACGAAAAAAAGAAAAAAAATTATGTTTTGTCGTTAGTAAAATTTTTCATGATCTACACATAGTAAATACATCAGAATCAAGTTTCAGAATCAATGTAGTAAGTTTACTACACAATATTTATTTTGTATGATGCAATACTTACTTTTACAAAATATTGAAGGATTTACAAATGGGTTATTTCATAAGAAAAAGCTATCGATAAAAAATTTGATGTTGATAAGAATGTGATCAAAACAAAAAACCACAATTATTCATACCTAAAACATACTAACAAATAAATATTATTTCAAATTATTTTGTCCTCTTATCGCACCATTCCTTATGTTAAAAACAAAAAATAACAACAACAGCATATATGTATACATACTATTATAAAATTATTTATGTATGATATACACGTATGTATGTGTATATGAATTCATATCTTAATAATGTGAATTTTTTATATTTGAAATATTTTGTCATGCACACACACACACACACAACCACTCAGTGCTAGGGGTAGTGTCGTTGTACCATACAACTTATATGTCCTTCTTTCTAATCAACTATCATAAGCTATGATTACAACATTAAAAAACTCATTTTTTGTCTCCATATAAAGTTTGTAAGAAAAAGTGTTCCAGAACTTTCATAGCTATACTACTAGTTTGCTAAGAAAATTTTTTTTGGGTCCCCCCCTGTTTATGAGCTATTAGGGCTCAAAAATTGAAAATCTGCTATTTTTAAACACTTATAACTTAGAAACCTGTACAGATTTTACTTAAGATGTTAAAATATAAAAGATAAGAAAGATATAAAAATTAAAGCTACAGTAATATATTTTTACGTGTGTTAAAGGTTTATTTTAGTTATGTAGGGTTCCAGAGTTACAGCTCTTCAAAATTGCGAAAAAGCCCCATTTTCAGATGTATATATATCAGGCTCTGCGTAATAGTTTTGTAATCTAAAACCGCCAGGAGACAGGAAATTTTATTATCTACATAAAGCAATATTAAAATTATGCAACATTTTGTAATTTGCTATTTAAATTTATTGTTATGTGAAAACCACATTTTGCATGAAATTTCTTTTTTCATAACTCCTTTTGATAGAAACTTGAAATTTTGAGACAAAAAAGAACTTTTAAAATTAGTGTAAGTTTCCTTAGAAAATTTTTTTGCACCACCCCCTGTTTAAGAGGTATTAGGGCTGAAAAATTGAAAATTTGCTATTTTTAGGCACCTGTAACTTAAGCATCTGTACAAATTTTCTTCGGCAAGACATAAAAATTAAAGCTTCAGTAATATATTTTTACGTGTGTTAACGGTTTTTCTTAGTTATAAAAGGTTCCGGACTCACAGCCCCTCAAAATTCCAGAAAAGTGTTATTTTCATATATTTTCTTATTACAAAAAATTTCTTAAATTTAAATTTTCAAATTTCACAAACAAGGCACAATTCTAAACAGTTTGTATTGTGTTTTGGAAATGTGCGCTTTTAAAAACCGTTGGTTTACATTCTACTTTGTTTCTTTTTTTTTGCCGAATTTTATGTTTCTATACAATATATGCTATTGCTATACATATAGTTTGAATATGAATCATATTCAAATCAAAGATTATCTATTACAATAAGACTAGAAAATCCCCTGCGCAATTGCACAGTTTCTATAGATTCCCTTAATAAACTTCCTAAAAATTTCTTTTTTACATCAGCACCATTAAAAAACTTTGGAATCACTAATTACTTACTTGATGTAATAGAAAAAAAACGTAACACAAATCTAAACACATAAAATTAAAAATTTTAGGTACAGTTTATTAATTTTTTCCCGCCGTTTTTACGTGGCGGTAATTTTTGACAGTTTTTTAATCATTGAGAAAAAATGGTCCAAGCTAAAAACACATTCAGGGTAAAAGTTCGTGCCGATATCTCAAAAATTGTTTGAAATACATGTATAAAGTGCACAATAAAAACCGGCGAAAAGCCAACCAACACCAACCGTTACGACATTTTTTTTTTGTTACATTTAAAACAACCCCAATAATCGAAATAATTTTAATATTTATTAAAATTTTACCAGACTCTCTATTTTTCTTTAGTTTTAAAAAAAAATTTGTATGTCGATGAAAAACAGTTGTTTTCGCCGTGAAATTACTTTAATTACCAAAACTACTTTCAAGTCTTTTGCGTTTATTTTTTTTTTGCTTGAAAAAAATTTGCTGAATTTATGTTATTTAAATGTACCTTGTAAGAGGTCTTTGGTATATTTAATAAAAGATTCATGTCTCTGATAATGTAATTTCATAAATTTTCGGGGCCTTTTTTTGTGACGGTCATTTTCGACAGCTTTTTAATTTAATGGTCTAATAATAAATTAGTACAAAATTATGAATCTATTGTGAGAGAAGGCTTCTAAAATGATATTTTCTATGTTATTTTTTTTTTTTTTTTAATTTCTATAATATTTAGTAAGTTTCTGATTTCTGTTATGAAATATAATTATTTAAGTCTGCCGAATTTTATATTAATAAAAAAAATTCGAATATTTTATGTTATACCAGTTATACCGAAAATTTAGCTTAAAAATCTAAATTTCAACCTAAATAAACAAAACTATTTTAAAGTTTGTTACGAAGCTTTTACCAGCTTTTATACTAATGAAAACAAAATCAAGAGTAAAATCGGCCTAATATTTTTTTTCTTATAAATGGCTTACTATAAACTTTGCTCTTTTCACTTTCAGGCATTTTAATTTTATTAAGAGTACCTATTTTTATTTTTTTTTTTTCCAAAACAAAGATTGAAAACGCCAACAGAAGATTAATAATTTATTTTTAATTTACCGCTAAAAATTAAAAATTTGCTGAATTTATTTTTATTGAAAATGTGTTTTTTAAGTATGTAATTTTCCTTTTTTGACTTTACTCACTTTTAATGAACGGTTTGTGTCTCTGATAATACTTCTAGTAGAAATTTGGTCTCTGGTAATAATATTTACTAAATTCATTTATATTTTTAATGAACGGTTTGTGCCTCTTGATAATACTTTGAGTCAAAGATTTGTGTCTCTGGTAATAAAATTTTAAATTATTAAATAAATGTACAGAAATGTCATCATTGCCAGTTTAGTTTACATTCCGTGTGAGTGTTTTATTATAGATATAAAATATTTTTTTTTACATGTTGGCAAGGTCTCGCCAACATCTTGTGTATTATATTATAGATGGGCCACTCTCGCCACGTGAGCAAAAATTTCTATGCTACTCGAAAAAATAAAAAACAACAAAATTGAAGGATATAGATAGTAATAAGATTTTATCATGCGAAAAGAAGACGCAAAACTGATATGAAACGATTTGGTATATGAAATCTTTGGTATATGAAACTATACAGCAAAGTGTGTCGAAAGTATAAAACGCAAAATAAATTTAAATAAATTGTAGTTTTAAGATTTGGAAAACAAAATTTTTTTGTTTTAGAATATTTAATCCAAAATTTTAAAAACGATTTACTGAAACAAAAAATTTGAAGTTGTAAAGAAAAGTATAAGGAATCAAAAAAGGATTTTAAAATATATTACATTTATAATACTCGTACGATAGTATCGGGTATATATCGCCTTTTTTTCAAAATCAAATTCGTCTTTTTTCAAAATCTATTTCAAAATTTAAAAATTTATGTTTTTTTTTTATTATGTAAAAGGGTAGTTTCATTAGACCGATATATCCACGAAAATGATAGAGCATAGGTACAAAAGTGATATGTGTTTGAAAGAGCTAAAGCTACAAAAATATCCATCGAACATTTGAAAACATCCAAGAACGTAACCATAAATATCCACGAAAGTATGTTTGAATATATTTTCCTATAAATATCGTGGATATGCAAAAATTGTATATCTTACAAAAAAAAATTTCACTACCATAAATGCCATGGTAGTGTCATTGAAGTGTCAAAAAAATAAACAAACATTTTAAAATAAACAAATGTTCAAACTTTTACTTTTTTATTTTTTAATAGGAAATTATATTAAAATTACTACATTATAGGTATAAAAATATTATTAATAAACTATATTATTTTTAAAAACTTTATAAATAAAAGTTTTTAAATATTTACCTAAATATGAACATAAATATATATTAGTAAATTAGATTATGTAGATTTTGAACTGTCAAAGTATTGCTGTAATATTTTGTAATAATATAATTTTTTTTCTCCCTCTTTCCCACTGTTAGCACACTATATTTTTCTCTTTCTAAAGTTGCGATAATATCCACGAAATTTCTCATGAAAATCAGCCTTTAAAAAAGAATTTAATTTTAAAAAAAGACGAAATTGATTTTAAAAATTTGGACGAATTTGATTTTAAAAAAAGGCAAATATAATGTTAAAAAGGACAAATTTGAAGTGAAGAGTATACATACTCATCTTTATTTACATAGTTTTATAAAATAAAATTTGTTACATTTATTACAATAGTCATAATTAAAATCATTTTTAAACGTTCATATAATTTATATTCTAAATCTTTTTCTGTACTAAATTTTACTAAAATATTTATAAATTTATTTTCTAAACTATCTAAATAATATCTACATAAAATTTTCAATTAAAATACATTTGATTAAAATGTGAATTCTTATACTTTGTATTATAACAATACATAGACACAGTAACAAAGTTGCGCCTTTAAAATAGCATTGTAAAAATACTACCTAAACAATATTTCGTTCATTTTCTCTCTTACAGTAATTTCAATAACATAATGGTTTTGAAAGGAAGTCAAAATCACAATATTTAAACAACAATTATTATATTTTAAACAAAAACATTTTCAATATTAAACATTTTATTTGTAGGACAAAAAATCAAATTTATATACAATATTTTCAATTACAATATTTTAACACTAATATTTCTTATATTCTAAACATCTATTTCTTTTTTATAATAAAAAAAAAAGTACTCTAATTATAAACAACATTTCCTATGTGCAATCAATAACTTTTATATATATTAAACGAGGAAGAGTGCAGTAGAGTAGACTGTGTCAACTCTGGGATACCCGTATGAACGTAATATATCCTATTTCTATAAAACTTGATCATCTTTTAAAAACATTCAGATGTTTTAGTACCGAACTACAGAGATATATTTATGTAAATTGTGGAGTTGTATGACAACTACCCGAATCTATTGCGCCTAGCTTCATTAAGTTCCAAGAAATGCAAGAAGCCTGAACCGGCTGCTCTAGACCAACCAAATTTTATAAAAGTTGTTGGCCTGTAACTTGACACTTTTTCACTAAATTTCAGATAGCTAGCTTCAACAGACACTGAGTTATTGTCATTTAAAAAGAGAAGTTGTATGGCAACTATCCGAACCTCTCATATCATCACAACCAAATTTTACAGAAATTGTTGCCATAAAACTCGATCATCATTTGCAAAATTTCAGATACCTAGATTGAATAGACACTGGGTTATTTCCATTTAAAGAAAGAAGTTGTATGGCAGCTACTCGAACCCGACGGCCGAAAATGCTGGAGTTAAATAGCAAAACTAACAATTTTGTAAAAGTGACGTAAAAAAAATTTCAGCCTCCTAGCTCCTTTATTTTTTGAGTTATCGTGCGGACGGACACTGAATTAGTTTCATTTAAAAAGAGAAGTTGTATGGTAGCTACCCGAACCCGTCCCACCACCACAACCAAATTGTGCAGAAGTTGTTGCCATAAAACTTGATCACCATTCGCAAAATTTCAGATACCTAGATTGGATAGACACTGGGGTATTTCCATTTAAAGAAAGAAGTTGTGTGGCAGCTACTCGAACCCGGCGGCCAAAAATGCTGGAGTTAAATAGCAAAACTAAGAATTTTGCAAAAGTAACGTAAAAAAAATATCAGCCTCCTAGCTCCTTTGTTTTTTGAGTTATCGTGCGGACGGACACTGATTTATTTTCATTTAAAAAGAGAAGTTATATGGCAGCTACCCGAACCCGTCGCACCACCAAAACTAAATTTTGCAGAAGTTGTTACCATAAAACTTGATCATCATTCGCAAAAATTCCAGATATCTAGATTGAATAGACACTGGGTTATTTCCATTTAAAGAAATTGGCAGCTACTCGAAAAAGTTGTATGGCAGCTACTCGAACCCGGCGGCCCAAAATGCTGGAGTTAAATAGCAAAACTAACAATTCTACAAAAGTGACGTAAAAAAATTTCACCCTCCAAGTTCCTTTATTTTTTGAGTTATCGTGCGGACGGACACTGAGTTATTTTCATTTAAAAAGAGAAGTTGTATTGCAGCTACCCGAACCTGTTGCACCAGCACAACTAAATTTTGCAAAAGTTGTTGCATTAAACTTGATTATCATTTGCAAGATTTCAGACGCTTAGCTTCATTAAGTTCCAAGAGGTGCAAGAAGTCTGAACCGGCTGCTCTAGACCAACGAAATTTTATAAAAGTTGTTGGCCTGTAACTCGACACCTCTTTATTAAACTTCAGGTTCCTAGCTTCAATAGACACTGAGTCATTCTTATTTAAACGGATATGTTGTATGGCAGCTACCCGAACCCGTCGCACCACCACAACCAAATTTTGCAAAAGTTGCTGCCATAAAACTTGATCATCATTTGGAAGATTTCAGACGCCTAGCTTCATTAAGTTCCAAGAAGTGCAATAAGTCTGAACCGGCTGCTCTAGACCAACCAAATTTTATAAAAGTTGTTGGCATGTAACTCGACACCTCTTTACTAAATTTCAGATTCCTAGCTTCAATAAACACTGAATTATTCTCATTTAAACGGATAGTTGTATGGCAGCTACCCGAACCCGCCGCACCTTCACAACCAAATTTTACACAAGTTGTTGCCATAAAACTTGATCATCATTCACAAAATTTCAGAGACCTACCTTGAATAGATACTGAGTTATTTCTATATAAAGATAGAAGTTGTATGGCAGCTATTCGAACCCGCCGACCGAAAATGTTGGATTTAAATAGCAAAACTAACAATTTTGCAAAAGTGACGTAAAAAAACTTTCAGCCTCCTAGCTCCTTTATTTTTTGAGTTATCGTGCGGACGGACGGACGGACGGACGGGCGTACATGGCTTAATCGACTCAGAATTCGATTCTGAGCCGATCCATACCTTTGACACTAGATCTAGCTCGACTCTTTTAAGGTGTCACAAACGTAATGCCAAATTTATTATACCCTTGAACATAGTTCATACGGGTATAAAAAAATCAATTTCTACTTTACAAAAACAATTTACTTAAACTACACTTATAATAATGACAAAAAATATTTTGAAGCTTTCTGCTTATATATAATACATAACCTAATATTTATCTAGGTAATAATTGATTTATTCTACTCAGTATGGAAACAACTGATATAAATAATTTCTATGACAATATAAAAGTTTAGCATTTTACAGGGGTAAACAATAATTTTTCCTATAACAGCTATAGTAATAATTTTAATATAATATACATAAATATACAAAGCTTGCGAGATAAATTAGATGGGGGAGGTACGAATGCTTGTTTCTCAAAATCTCGTTTTATCAAAATCTCGTTTTTCAAAATCTCGTTTCTTAAAATCTCGTTTTATCAAAATCTTGTTTTATCAAAATCTCGTTTTTTAAAATCTCGTTTTTTCAAAAATCTCGGTAAAAATTTTTTTTTTTTTCAGAAAATACAGAAAACATAAAAAATTGTAATTTTTAATTTTTATCGAAGAAAATTTTATTTTTTTCATCCAAATTAAACAAATTTTATAAAATAAAAACATTTTCTGTATATAAAAAAAAAAAATAAAACAGTTATAAAGAATTGTTATAAATGAGTACATAATATGAGTTATTGAATGTTAAAATTAAAAAAAATATATATACATATATACAAAAAAGTATAGTATTTAATTAATATAATATAATATAATTAAAAGTATATAATATTATTTTTGTTATTATTTTATTTAATCAGAGTTATACGCTTTTTCCAGAATATGTACTTATGTAAATGTATATGCGATATTTTGAAGTAGGAGAGATTTTAGAGTTGGTTACAAAATCAGGGTTTCAATAATTTGCTTAGCGGGGGTTTGGGGGCGGCAGCTCCTACTATTTTAAGTTAATTGTTGTTAAAATATATATATAAAAAAAATAATTTAAAGGGATTTTAGAGTTGGATTTAAAATCAGGATTGCTCCCTCTTCCAGAATATTTATATATGTGTATGTGCGAGATTTTGAAGTAGGAGAGATTTTAGAGTTGGTTACAAAATCAGGGTTTCAATAATTTGTTTAGTGGGGGTTTGGGGGCGGCAGCCCCCACTATTTTAAGTTAATTGTTGTTAAAATATATATATAAAAAAAATAATTTAAAGGGATTTTAGAGTTGGATTTAAAATCAGGATTGCTCCCTTTTCCAGAATATTTATATATGTGTATGTGCGAGATTTTGAAGTAGGAGAGATTTTAGAGTTGGTTACAAAATCAGGGTTTCAATAATTTGTTTAGCGTGGGTTTGGGGGCGGCAGCCCCCACTATTTTAAGTTAATTGTTGTTAAAATATATATATAAAAAAAATAATTTAAAGGGATTTTAGAGTTGGATTTAAAATCAGGACTGTTCCCTTTTCCAGAATATTTATAAATAAGTATGCATATATAAATATATGTGTATATCTAATATCATATATATATACATATATATTACCATATTATTTGTATGTACTATTTTGAATGAAATGTTGAATCTTTTTTGTTAAATTTTTTTTCTACAATTTTTACAATCAATATTTTTTCAATAAATCGACAAACATTTGAAATAAAAAAATGAAAATGTAAGATAAAATTGTTAAAAATAAAGATTACCTATGATAAAAAAAAAAAAAACGAGATTTTAAGAAACGAGATTTTGATAAAACGAGATTTTGATAAAACGAGATTTTAAGAAACGAGATTTTGAAAAACGAGATTTTGATAAAACGAGATTTTGAGGAACGAGATTTCGTACCCAACCCAAATTAGATAATTTAGAAAACTTAATAAATTCGTATGATATATCTATTCATGTAATTGTGCTATCTGAAATATGGCTATATCGGTATGAAAATAAGTTTTTTAATTTACCAGGCTACAACATGTACTTTTCAAATAGAGAAATTTCATACGGCGGAGTTGTAATATATGTTAGGGAAGAAATAAGTAGTACTGAACTTTTTGAGGAAGAGTTTAAAAAACCAAGTTTTTTAGTAGAAAAATTGTGTAAGCAAAATTTTATTATATTAGGCATTTATAAATCTCATAAAATAACGTTCGAAAATTTTATAAATAAATTAGATTAATATACAAGTAAATTCAGACAGTCTATTATTCTCGGGGATTTTAACATTAATTTACTTAATAAAAATCATACAGAAGTGAAAATGTATACTGACATTTCGCTAAGTAATGGTTTCCTTATATATAATAAAATTGTTGAACAATATGCTACGAGAATTTCAAAAAAATCTAAAACAATAATTTATCACGTAATATCCGATATAATTAAAAATGAGTATTTTCTGCATATTTCAGTGACATGTTTGTCTGACTATCAACAGTTTTTCATAAGCATAAATAAAAAACCGTTTGATGGAAAACAAACCTCAATTCAAACCCATTTTAAATTATGATAATATACAAATTAACTCTATTTGGTCAAATATTGATCAGTTTTTCCATTTCGATAATTTTGTTGAGGAGTTAAGTAATATAGTAAAGAATAATATTCAGATAATTCCTATTAGAATACGTCAAAGGAAGATGTCTGGGTGACCGAAGAAACATAGATAATATGAAAATTCACGACTCGTTCTTTAAGTTTAAGAAAAAATATCCATATGACAGTCATGATAAAAAATTGTATGAAGAATATAACACTAAAGTAAATAAACTAATAATCAAGGCTAAAAAGAATATTGCTGTAATTAAATTGCTAAACACCCAAATAATGGTAAAAAAACTCTGGGCTTTATATAAAAATATTATGTTTAATAATGATTCAAATTCAAAAAGTACTATCAAGCCTTAGAAATAGGTCAAACTACGGCATATGATGAAAGTAGTATAGCGCAAGCGATGAACGAATATTTCGTAAATGTGACAAAAGAGTTGGAAATTCCAAATGAACCAATTGATTTCGAATATTTGTCAAAGTTTAATCGACTTATCTTTCAGCCATTCGAGTTAACGCCAACGTGCCCACAAGAAGTATTTTCTGCAATAAAAATGTTAAAATTAAATGCAGCTACAGGTTATGATTTTGATATATGATAGCTTAATGGTATATGGTAGGTTTATTAAAAAATTCTCGGCAGAGTTGACCCCATTTCTAGTAAAATTTATCAATATTTCGTTCGAATTATCAATTTTTCCACAATCTCTTAAAATAGCCTCTATAACGCCTATTTTCACGAGTGGTAGTAGAATGAATAAAACAAATTACAGGCCAGTGTCAATTTTAAGTGCACTTTCAAAAATCTTTGAAATTATTATAAGAAATAAAATGAGTTCTTTTATTGCAACAAATCAAATTTTATGTAATGAGCAATATGGTTTTCAAAACGAATCAAATACTACTTCTGCTTGCCTTAATTTAACAGATTTTATATCTAAGGGAATGGACGAAGGAAAGTATGTTATGGATCATGATATATTATTACATAAATTAAGTAAATTGAATTTTAGCTCAAATCAGATTTTATATATTAATTGTTACCTAGCAAACCGACTGCAAAATGTTCGAATCAATGACGAATATAGCACTCATAAAATAGGTTTCAAGGAAGTTCCTGAGGGTTCAATTCTCGGGCCGGATTTGTTTAAAAAGTCTATCGAAAATGATGACGTAATTATAAATGAATGGCTCGTCAAACATAAGCTATTACTAAATATATATAAGACAAAAGCTATGATATTTGAAAATAAAAGTTGTAGATGTCCTAATACTTATTTTAACGATAGTAGTAGGTAACCCTGCACTTTGGGATGGGAAAAAATCAATTAAAAAACAATTAAAATTGCCCGACATGCTGACCTACATTTTGATTAATGGGTTTAATGTAGGTTATGCTTAATTAGTAGGTTAAGAGTTTGTTTAGGTCGGCTCTTAATTAAGAAAATTGTATACTTGATTTAAATACTAGGCGCACATATAAAAGTAGTAAGAAAATTTTCTTATATGAAAATAAAAAACAGAAAAAATTTTTTATTTTTAAATCTACAGAGCATCTTTAAAATTGAAAGAAAAAAAAATTTTGCATTTAAAAACAAAAAGAAAATAAAAAACTTGGTCTTTATAATAGCATGCTTACATAAAAATGTGGTCTCTTCTGAATAGATACATATTTGTGTTTTTTGTAATTTAAGAATTTATAGAAGAAAAAAGAAAACGAAAGTAATCAATTAATTGACTGCATGTCGTGTAAGATATTTTTTTATTTTTTAATTAATAAATATTAAAAAAAAAAAAAAAAAATATGAATAAAAAGAAAACAAACAGCAAATCAAAAATATGGAACTGGTTAAACTAAAAATGTACTCTTTACTCTTGATATGCATTTATGTTTATTTTTTTGTTTTTGTATGGAATAAAAAATAATTCAAAGATAGGTTAAGTGATTTTCGTATTTATTTTGAAAATATAAGATAAAAATAAAACACATTTATTTTTATGTTTGAAATCTTTTATTATTATATTTTTATTTAAATCTAAGTTGAAACATTTTTTTACGATGATCATATGTTAAAATTGCAGAAATAGTGAGACCAACTTTTTCTATACGTCTTTGAAATCTACTTCTATCACGTGCGTATTCTTCCCAATGACCTTCCCGTGCTGATCTGTAAGCATACTCCCATACATGCATAACGTGAATTTCTTGTTTACTGTTGAAGTGAACTTTTTTAGTTTTGTTATTTAAATTCATATCGTGCAAGTATGAAAATTGAAAGTCTTAATCTAACATTTTTTCCTTTAAAAGATACATATATACATTATAACAATTTTTAACAGCACATCTGAAATTGTTGTTTGATAAGTGTATAGGACAATTTGATTTAAAATTATCAATCTTTTGCAATGACGGCAAGTTTCTGCTTAGATCTTCTATTTTAACACTGTCAATGTACTTTTGAAGAAAAAGTTTTTTTTGTTCTCCTTTAACATAAATTTTTTCAGCAGGCTCTAAATAGTGTTTTAATATACATTTTACATCTAAATATTCAACTAAACCGTTATTCCATGTAAGACCGTTTATTTTACTTTCGCAATACTGGTTATTATATTTTATATCGTGATTAAGTTCTTCTGCGGGGTACGGTGCTTTGAAGTGATACACAGTTGGAATTAAACTTCCTTTTTCAAGTATGGCTAACTCTTTTAGGAAATATTGCTTTTCATTTCCTTGTAAAAATTGTAGGTCAACTATGAGAACTTGTTTAACCATGTCGAAGCCTTATTGAAGAATGTTTCATAGAATAACTAAATTTACATTTATATTCCCTTCGGGAAAAGAGCTTTTCATATAAATATAGGTTAGCAGAGTCAGTTTTTAACTAATACAACTATGCTGTTTCACCCGTTTACGATGATGGTGGCGGGTCCATCATGCTGTGGTAAAACCACTTTTATTCATAATTTAATAACACATAAAAAAGAAAATATACAACCACATATTAATAGAATAATTTGGTGTAATCCAGACAAAAATGCCGTTCCAAAATATATTAAAGATGTGGAATATAGTAACACTATTCCAGATTTTAATGATAATCAAAAACCTTTGTTAATTATTATCGATGATATGATGTTAAATTCTCATGATAAGTATGTATGTGATTTATTTACTAGAGGATCTCATCATAGAAATTTATCTGTAATATTTGTAACACAAAATGTTTTTCACCAGGGAAAATTTTTAAGAGATATTTCACTTAACTGTAAATATTTAGTACTTTTCAAAAATCCAAGAGATAAATCGCAGATATTACCTCTAGCTCGCCAAATATATCCCAATCAAATCAAAGCATTTGAAAAAGTATATAATGATGTGACGTCAGTCCCATATGGCTATATATTAATAGATCTTACTCAGGACGTTAATGATATATTTCGATTAAGAAGTGATATATTTGGGAAAGGTTTGTGTTATTGTACGAGAGATCAATTAGAACAATTTGCGGAGGAATATGAAACGTTTGAAAACCAATCGTCATATATTGCACCCATTAAAAGCCTCTAAACCAAAATTCCAGAAAGTAATTATAAAACACTGTGACCCTGAAGTAAAAAAAACATTTTGCGAAATCTCTTTAAATATTTTAAAAGGTAATTGTAATCTGAGTAAAAAAGCAACAACCCAATTACGAAAGTATAAAAAAGAATTAAGATCACTCATTTGCTCGAAAAAATCTATAAATAGCAAAAGAAAAATCATTATTCAACGTGGTGGATTTTTACCTACACTTCTTGGTGCACTACTATCAGGGATAATCGGAAATTTTATAAAATGAATAATACAACATTTAATAAAATGATAATTTTAAAACCTGAGATTTATGAGAAAATGAAACAAAATGCGGACGTTGAACTTAATGAGTTGAATAAAAATATGAAAAAAATAATGTTAAATAAACATCTCACGGACACTCAAAAATGGTATTTATACAGACAAAATCTATTTAAAATAAGAAACAGAAAACGAGAACTTCCTAGAAATAAAGAGGAGAATGTAAAAATTACGGAAACAAAAGGTACTCAAACTCGTGCAAAACCAATGTATATAGATACGGAAACTCAATCGGATTTTCCTGAATATAAGAATGTTGGAATACAAGTTGTTCCTGAAGAAGAAGAAGTATATGAAAAAGAAGCTGATGACGAAGTATTTGATGATGAAATTCAAGAAAATATTTTAACAAAAGCATTGTCAGCTGCTTCAGCTGGAGAACGTCTTAGAAAAAGAAAATCAATTAGAAATCAAAATGTACAAATTTTTGAAACTGATACAGGAGACATTATAACTGTTCCTTTAGATAGCCCAAGTCCACCAACGAAAAAAGAAAAAACTATAAATAGCAAAGAGTTGAATAATTCATCAAGACGTGTTTTAAGGTCAGCAGCAGCTAATACGCAAACAGAACTTAATTTTCCAATTCGTAAGAATAAATCCGCAAGCTCATGGACAACATACAAGTAAATAATGAAATTTACGTCACTTTACTCAGTGATTCATCTATGAACTATTATCCAGAAAATTCATTATCATCTTTTTCAAATAAAATGAATAAATACATGTGTGAGTCAAGGTGGAAAGTCGGTATTTCAGAAATGTATGTTAATGATTTCGTTCCAAATGTGTATGGTGAAGAATGGGAAAAAAGTACTCAAATATTTATTAAAGGTATGCAGAAAGATATGATAGGAGTTGGAACATCATATATTCCATACATAGAAAAACAAATGATATGCGACTGGAAAGTTTTTCTACTACCAACACTAATTCAAAATATACGCCCACTTAATAGATTTACAAGAAAAGAAGTTGAACGACAGTTGATATGGGGAATTTTTAATTTTATAAACGATGAATTTCATTATACACAATCAGCAATAGCTGAGGAGCTGCCTAAAAATATAAGTTACACTACAATATGTGTTACTAGGCCTAAAATAGATATAAAAATAAGAGCAAATTATGCTTATACCCTGGAAGGACTTTTGACAACTTGTTTCAATCAAGTATCTTCGAAAGTTACAGATTTTAAAAAATATAAAACACGTGTAATAGAAGCTTTCAAAACTTTTATAGATAGTGTACAATTGATTCCAATTATTAAACCAGATATGTTTTTTATATACACAGATATAATTGAACCGCAAAAAATAGGTGATAAAGATGTAAGGTGTTTAAGATCTGTTAACATACAAAATGCTTTCACTGATACTGTAAAAGAATTCAAGAATATTCAATATTGCAATGTGGAGAAATCATTTAATAACATTTCATTACTTTTATGTGATAAATATGGATACAAAATAAACTTTTCTAATAGTTCAATTCCAACAAAAATTGTATTACATTTTAAAAAAGTATAAATAAAAGCGATTTTACAAAATTATATATTATTTTATTTTATTCATTATGGAGAGAGTATACTATAAGTATTATTTAATTCAATCTGGTAGGGGACTTGATGATATCGGCCCTTTATTACATTCAACCGTATCTTTTCAAAGAGGTCGTGGATTGGGAAGCTTTTTTGGGGGACTTTTTAGATATTTGAAACCATTATTTACTTCAGGCGCTGATATTTTGAAAAAAGAGGTTATTAACTCTGGTATTAATGCTTTATCTGATATTGCATCTGGTGCAAATGTAAAAGAAGTTATGCAAGATCGTAGTAAAGAGATTGTTAAAAATGTACGACGTGGCGCCGTACGAAAACTGAATGAAATGTATGGTTCTGGTAAAAGAAAACGAAAAGCTATAAAAAGACCATTCATTAAGAATTTAAATTATTTTACTTCAAAACGACGCAAAGATAATAACAAAAAGAAGCAAAAAGATATTTTTAATTAATTATGATTGAGTGTATGAAATCTGAGTTGGATATTTTTAAAACCCAACCCATTCAGTCTAGCATTTTACGATCTGAAGAAGTTTCCTGCAATCCTATTGCTTCTTTAGACGACCCTTCAACTATTGAATTTGTTTCACTGGGTCATGGCGATACATATAGAGATTTGTCTTCTACATATTTGAGATTAAAAGTACAGATCTTAAAGAAAGATGGAACTCAATGGAATAAAGATAAAGATAAAAAAACTGATGGAACACCTATACCACAACCAAGTGTAGTTAATAACATTTTACATTCTTTAATAAAACAATGTAATGTTCAATTAAATGGCAAGAATATAACACCATCTGATGGAAATTATCACTATAGAGCTTATATTGAATCATTATTGAATTATGGTACAGATGCCGCTGCAACACATTTAGAATGTGCAGGATGGATTCTAGATAAAGCAAATATAGCAAAATCTGATAATAATGGATCAAAAGAGCGCGAAAAATTGTTTCATAATAGCAGTGTAGTGGAACTTATGGGTAAACTACACGTAGATATGTTTAATCAACCTACTCTACTTATAAATAATGTTGACATTCGTATAGTTTTAACACTTGAAAAACCAGATTTTTATCTTTTTGCAGACGATTCTGATGAATCACAATTAAAAATTATAGAAGCCACGCTATTTATGAGGCATGTTACCGTTAATCCAAGCGTGCTGTTAGCACACAATGCTGTTCTTGCGAAATCAAATGCTAAATATAATTATAAACGCGTTGAAGTAAAAAGTTTTACAATTCCAATGAACAGCTCATCAATTTTACTAGACAATGTTTTCATTGGGCAGTTACCAAATACAATAATTTTTTGCATGACAGAAAATGTGGGTTACTCTGGAAAAAGGTCAAAAAACCTATATAATTTTAAGCATTTTGATATTTCACAATTTTTGCTTTATGTAAATGGTGTGCAAATTCCTAACACTGCAATTGAAACTAGTTTCTCAGAGGAGAATAATTGTCATACTCGTGCGTATCACACACTTTTTTCAGGTACCGGAATATATCATAACGATAAAGGTCATCAGATAACAAAATCTATGTTTAGTAATGGATTTTTTATACTAGCTTTTGATTTAACTCCAGATGCATCTGGAAATGAAGTATGTCAAGGTTTACTAAATCAGGGTACAGTTAGAATTGAGGCAAGGCTATCAAAACCACTTACATCTACACTAACTGCTATTGTTTATGGAGAATTTGATGCAAGCATACAAATTGATAAAAATCGAAACATATTTACAAATCTATAAATAGAATACTGAAACATATATTTGAATATTCGACAAGATGTCGTCATCCTGTGCACTTGTGGATGTGAAGTTTTGTTGTGATGATAAAAATACTTTATTTGTAAAAGATCTTTGTTTAGTTGGAATTAAAGAACCTTGTAAAAAATTTGTAAAAGAGTTTACTTACAAATTTCCAACCAAAGAAATTATAAATGAAAATTTTGAAAATTACTCTTTCGGAACTGTACATAATGATCAAATTAATAAAGAATTAAGACAAGTACTAGAAAAATTTGATGTTATTGTAACAAATGAAAAAATAAAAAAGGAGTTTTTAATGAACTACATTAATGAAATTAGTAGAGTGTATGATTTGAGTCAGTTTGAGTCATGAACACTTTAGAAATAACTAGTGTTTTAAAATGTAACAAATTTACAAACAAATATTTTAAGGGAGTTTTTGCTTTAGACAAAATTCCAAATATATTAGAAAAACCAACTTTTTTAATTGTAAACACTGACAAGATAAAAGATCCTGGAACACATTGGTTTGCTCTTTATTTTCCAAAGCATGGTTGCACAGAATATTTTGATTCGTATGGTGGAGTTCCAGATAAACCGGAAATTTTGAAATACTTGAAAAATCAGTGCATAGTTTTTAATAATAGGCAGATACAGGGTATTCTTTCGGATGTATGTGGGCAATACTGTTGCGTTTATGGCTGGTATAGATGTTTTGGTTTAAGTATGAAAACTTTTTTGAACGAGTTTCACAAAGATAATCATATAGAAAACGACAATCTGATTATTAATATGTTTTACAACTTATTTGGAAATTTAAATTTTTCACAATCTTGTGTACCTCAGCAATATAATTAATATTTAAAAACTTTAGTTAAAACGTATTAATGGAAGATCAAAGTTCGAACACAAATTTGATGTTGAGCTATACATATTTTCTCAACAGAAATCAGTCATTAAAAGTTCTTGTTGGTTTTGATACAGAATCTCTTGTAGCAACTTGCATTTTTCACCCTATTGGAAAAAAGCCAGCTATTTTAAAATATCATGATTGGTGTAAGTTCTATCAGCAATTTTATGAAAAGTACTCTAAACAAACAATAAAGAATACAAAATTATGTTTACAATATGGGTTAAAAATTGTTATTGGCCGATGTCTTAGTATCAACAAGGAGGAAGCTGGCATATTTTACAACTTAATTGATTTTCTTCAAGCTGTAATGATACACAATAAAAATGCTGAATCAAATGTATGGGAATATGTTTTTAAATATATCAAAACGTGTCAAGAAAAACATGTTATGAAATTGCATGAAGAAATATATATTCCAATACAACGTTATAGTGTTCAATGCAATTATTCTAGATTGTTTTTTGAAATACCTGTACTACTGGAAAATAAAATTTGTAATATTTTAGTCAAGAACAACAATAAATGAAAATTTGTAAAATTTATTTAATTTATTTAATTTGTTTTTATTATAAAAATAGGTACTTATAAGATACATTTATACAAGTATTTTTATATATTATTTGAGGTTACAAATTATTTCTAAAAAGTTCTGCAAAATAGTCCGGATCGCCTTCTTGGTTATTTATGTCCCAAATTTGTTGCTCCACTATACCTTCATCTAAATCTTGTAAACGGTGGTATAAATTCTTCCGTTTCCATTAATTCTTCCTCATCTACAGTGGATGTAATTTCATCAACTTGAATCTCATTTTGTATACTGACTATTGAAGTTTCCTCAGTATATGGAAATGTTGTTGAATCAGGTTCCATTTTTTTTTTTTTTTTTTTTTTTTTTTTTTTTTTTTTTTTTTAGCAAAATATCTAAGCAAAATTGAATCAAAAATGATTTGTCAGAAAAATTACATCGCGTTATATACTGTAGAACCCAGTCAAAATTCAAAGTTTTCAGAGTATATATAAATAAAGAAATGTAAGATTGGATTTTTAAAACTAGTTAGATAGTGTAAAAATCATGTCAAGATCTCAAATAGTAAAAGAAATACATAGACCAGTTAGAAAAAGGTATCTTAGAAGGAAAGTCAAACAGAAAGGAGTACATGATACGTGGCAAATTGATCTAGTGGAAATGATTCCTTATGGAAAATTCAACAAAGGTTTTAAATATATGTTAACCGTTATAGATATATTTTCTAAATATGCTTATGCTGAACCAATTAAAACTAAAACTGGTAGTAATGTTTTAAATGCTTTAAAGAAAATTATAAACCGAGCTAAAAACTTACCTAAAAACATTCATTCAGATCAAGGTAAAGAATTTTTCAATTCGATATTCCAAAATTTTGTTGAGAAGAAGGGTATTAATCACTATCACACTTACTCTGAAATGAAAGCATCTATTGTAGAACGCTTTAATCGAACTTTGAAAAATTTAATGTGGAAAACATTTAGTTTACAAGGAAACTACAAATGGATTAATACATTGCAATCTTTATTAAACACCTATAATTCCACTAAACATAGAACAACTAAATTACCCCCTGAAAAAATTTCTAAGAAAAACGAAAAATTTATTTTAAAAAATGTTTACATGCAACCTAAAATTTCTGTAAAAGCTAAATATAAAGTTGGAGACTATGTTAGAATAAGTAAATACAAAAAAACTTTTGAAAAAGGTTATCAACCGAACTGGTCTACTGAAATTTTTAAAATTATCAAAGTAAACAGTACATATCCGATCACATATCAGTTGATTGATTATAAAAATGATTCAATAATTGGTGGATTTTATGAGAAGGAACTCACATCTGTTAAACACCCACATGTATATCTTGTCGAGAAAATTTTAAAGAAAAAAGGCAAGAAAGTTTTTGTTAAATGGCTTGGGTTTGACGAAAAACATAACACATGGATAAATTCAAAAAATATTGTTTAATATTAAACAGTAAAATAAAAACTTTAATAAAGATCTGAAAAACTTGATAACATCTGAAAATAAAATAAAATCCTAACATCTGAAAAATGAAAATAAATTTAAAACAGTACAAAATTTATTTAAAATAAAATTTTTTATTGAACAAATTCTTTATATAAAATTCTTATTGTATACAAATTCTATAACATAAAAGCTTAAAGTATAATTATTATTGTTTTGTGGCGAATTCAAAATCACCACGCTCTTCTTTTAAAACTAATTCATTTTCCTCGTTTATGAGGAAATAATTGTTTTTTTCGATTTCTTCTCGGAAATCATTATCTTCAAATACCGCAACTTTTTGTTGCGGTATAAATATAATATTATTTAGGGTCTCGAAGATCCATTTTTCACCGTAAACGGTGTTAATTTTTTTTATTTTTTGTAATTTATAGAGCCTACTTGGCTCCATATCTTTAACCTTTAAAAATTTTTTTAAAGGTTTTTTTTTTTTTGAATTAAATAATTCCACCAGTTTTCTTTTTTTGGTGGAATTTGATGTTGACTCCTGGTACACAAAATGCTGTGCCAGCAAATGTTCGGTTTGTTCTGGTTGCTGATAAAATGCTGAATGCTGATGTTGTTGTTGTTGCTCTTGTTGATGATGTTGCTGTTGTTGTTGTTGTTGTTGTTGTTGTTGGTGCTGGTCATGATAAACTGACATTTTAGTCATCTTCTTCTTTTTTAAAGGAATTTGAGGCTGAATGGTTACATCATCCAACACGTAAACCTTGTCAAATTCCTGTGCCATTCTGCTTGTTTCAAATTAAACTGATATTTTTATAAAAATCTTGATGTATTTATATATAAATTTCGAGTAAAATATTAAAACATAATAAAACTTTAGAACTCTTGCAAATATTTTCTAAGTTGAAAGGGTAAAATCTATAAATATGTCAGTTGATTACAATGTTGCTAATATTTTATGCAGAAAAAGCGTAATTTATTAAATTGCCGTTTGATTACAATGTTGTAATACTGTTTTCTATTTGAAATACGTATAAGATGAGAATTAATTTTTAATGAAATATAATTTATTATAGTGTCATTTGATTACAATTTATATCTCTATGATAAGTTTTAAATTAAATTGTAGTATGAAAATTACAATGTTGCATAGAATTTTCTATTTAAATCTTAAGATAGGATTTAATTGGGGTTCTAATTAAAACTGCTAAAATTTATTAAAGCGTCATTTTAATTTAAAAGAATGACTTTGTATTTGAAAATTTAATATTATTCTGTTATTCAAACATTTAACATCTGAAATTCGTATAAAGAAAATGTCGAAAAAAATTATTTTACAAAGATTTCTTACCGAAACTATAACGCCTTATATAATAGAAAGTGAGAATTCGACATTTGTTAAACGGTTTAATATGAATGGTCGTAAAATAAAATTTGTAATTAAATCCGTACCTGAAAATAGAGAACCAATTAGTTGGATTAAGGATGCTATACATCAAATAATCAGGATTGCAGTCGAAGATGTGAATTCCACTGATAAGATTGGGTTAACATTTTGTGGAGAGAGCTTTGAACATCAAGGTCCTGCGTATCTCAGTTTTAGATCCGCCCACGAACTTAAATTTAGCGACGTTTGGGATGTAATTTCTAATGTTTTTCAAAGTAATTCTGAAGGTAGTTATTTATAATGCATTTTTAGTTTTATTTTTTTATAAAATATTTTTATTTTACATCTATAGGCTTAAGTACAGACACATTTTGTTTAACAGTAACCCGTGTTAGATTACCCACCGGTAGAGGCAGAAATAATAAATATTCAAATTATAAAGAGGAATGCTTAAAAAGGAAAGGAATAATAACAATAAAAAACAGCGATAATTTATGTCTACCACGTGCACTTGTGGTTTCAATAGCTAAAATTGAAAAATTTATTGAATATGAAAAAATTCGAAAAGATATAGGAAAACTTCAAACTTTAACAGCTTTAAAATTATTAAAAACATCAAAAATAACAATTCCATCTGAAGGTTGCGGAATTCATGAATTGAATCAATTTCAAAAATTTTTACATAAACACAAAATTATTGTATATAAATATGGAACAAGGGGTGCAGAAGTAATATTTGAAGGATTTAATAACGGAAAAAAAATTAACTTGCTATTCCATAATAATCATTACAATGTAATAACTTCGCTAACAGCTGCTTTTTGCACAGCATTTTATTGTGAAGAATGTCATATTCCGTATTCTAAGAAAAATGAACATAGGTGTTCGAAAAGTTGTCCTTGCTGTCAAAACTCACCAGCTTGTTCAATTAATGTTAAAAATATTTTATGTTTGCAGTGCAATCGCACATTTCGTGGTCAGTCATGTTTTGAAAATCATAAGGCTTCCGGTTCAAAAAATAGAAGCATCTGTGAAGAAATTAGGAAATGCAAATCTTGTTTTAAAGTTCATAAAAGTTGTAGGACTCATATATGTGGAGAATATTTTTGTAAAATTTGCGATAATCATGTTCCTGAAAACCATAAATGCTTCATTCAGCAAGACAAAAAAAAAGTAAATTTTGAAAATTGCATTTACGTATTTTATGATTTAGAAACAAGACAAGAAGAAATTAACTCTACAAAAATAAAAGAACATGTTCCAAGTTTATGTGTGGCTCAATTGAGATGCTTTAAATGTATAAACATTGACTCTCTATACTTCTGTGGAAAATGTAAATTAAGAGAAAGAATTTTTAAAACGAAAAATGTGATAGACGATTTCATGGAATTTATTTTTAAATTAAGAAAGGAATTCAAAAAGATTGTCATAATTGCTCATAATGGACAAGCGTTTGACCATCAGTTTATTCTGAATTATATTCTCAATAAAACTGTACTTGAACCAAAGTTAATTATGCGAGGTACAAAAATTATTGTTATGATAATTGATAATATTAAATTTATTGATTCTATGAACTACTTTCCTATGGCCTTGGCAAAATTACCAAAAGCTTTCAATTTATCGATCAATTTGAAAAAGGGTTATTTTCCACATCTATTTAATAAATTGGAAAATGAAAATTACATTGGCTCACTTCCAGAAATTAAATACTATAACCCTAATACAATGAAAGCAAATGAGCGTAATGAATTTTTAATGTGGTATGAACAAAATAGAAACTCAGAATTTAATATGGAAAAAGAAATTTTAGAATACTGTAAAAATGATGTTGAAATTCTAACTAAAGCATGTCTGGTTTTTAGAATTTTTTTTTTAGAAGAATGTAATGTGGAACCGTTTTTAGAAGCAACAACAATAGCTTCCGCCTGTAATCTTGTATATAGAAGAAACTTTCTCAAATCGAATACTATAGGCATTATACCAAGAAAAGGATATAGGATGGTAGACAATCAATCAAAAATTGCCTTGCAATGGCTTCTTTGGGAAAAAGATTTGAGAAAAATTGATTTGAAATGTGCATTTAATGGAAAAGAAAAGCAAATTGGAAATGTTAGGGTCGATGGATTTTGCGAAGAGACTAAAGAAATATTTGAATTTTATGGTTGCTATTATCATGGACATCCAAAATGTTTAACAAATCAAAGGGATATACCATTACATGATAACTCTGGCGATACTTTGAATCTACGATATGAAAAAACATTAATGAGATCAGAGTTTATAAAATCATGTGGATATAAAGTTATTGAGATGTGGGAATGTGAATTTCCGGAGCTAATGAGGCACAATGAAAATATGAGATATTTAGAAAACCATTCATTAATTAATTTAGTTCCTTTAAATCCACGTGATGCATTTTATGGCGGGAGAACGGGAAATACTTACACATATTACAAATGTAAACAAGGAGAAAAAATTAAGTACATAGATGTATGTTCCTTATACCCATATATTTGTAAACGAGGGAATTTTCCCATAAACCATCCTAAGATTTATGTTGGAGAAGATGCCTGCTCCAAGATAAACATAATGACTATTGATGGTATTATTAAATGTAAAATCTTACCACCAACAAATCTATTACACCCCGTGTTACCTGTCAAACAAAATAATAAATTGATGTTCTCACTATGTAGCACTTGTAGTGAACACAAATATCAAGGAAAATACTGTGAACATACAGACGATGAAAGAGCATTAGTAGGAACTTGGGTAACTGATGAAATTAAAAAAGCAATTGAAAAAGGGTATAAACTTTTAAATATTTATGAAGTTTGGGAATACGAAACAGTAAAATATGACAATTGCAATGGTATTGATGGCTTATTCACTAAAATGATGAACAAATTTATAAAGATTAAACAAGAAGCTTCTGGATGGCCAATAAAATGTCAAACTCAAAAAGAAAAGGAAGAATATATTGATAGTTTTTTTGAAAAGGAAGATATTAAATTAGAATACGATAAAGTAGTTAATAACCCTGGTTTAAGATCTTTTGCTAAAATTATTTTAAACTCATTCTGGGGAAAATTTGGGCAAAGGGAAAATCAATAACAAACCACCATTATAAATCAACCTTTTAAACTTTACGAGTTAATAACAAACCCCTCTGTAGAAGTATGTCACATATTTCCAGTAAATGAAGAAAACATAGTGGTTAGCTGGAAATATAAAGAAGAAGCAGTAATTTCTTTATCTACTGTCAATGTAAGTATCGCTGCTTATACAACAACACATGCTCGTCTTCAACTTTACAGTTATTTAGAGAAGCTGGATAGTAGAGTATTATATTACGACACCGATTCAGTCTTGTATATTAGCCGAGAAGGAGAATATGAACCACAAATAGGCGAATTTATAGGAGACATGACTGATGAGTTAGAAAGTTATGATATAGGAAGTTATATTACAGAATTTGTAAGTGGTGGTCCCAAGAACTACGCCTACAAAATTTACTGTACAAAAGATAATACAGAAAAAATTGTTTGTAAAGTTAAAGGATTCTCTCTTAGTTATGAAGCTTCTCTAAAAATTAATTTCAATAGCATAAAGGAAGCAGTTTTAAATTCATTGAATAATACAGACACATACGTCATTTCAGAAAATATTCGTCGAAATAAAAATCATGATGTACTTACGATTCCCGAAATAAAAAAATATCAACCAAAATCGGAAAAACGAAAATTTAATGAATATGGTAGTTCTTTACCGTATGGATATAACAGAAAAAAAGCACATATTGATAAGTAAATCAAAATTAGACATTATTTACATATATATACTAAGTATATATAGTTCTATACTTTCGATTTCTTTTATGATCATTACATTTTTTAAAATCTTAATAAATTCACAATAAATTCTTAACATAAACTCGTTATTATTTGTATATTATAATTTTTTAAAATCAGGAACTATACTATCATAGAATCATTCAACTTTTACATTATATTCTTTTTATATCAATTCCTTGCTTTGACTAGATAACTAGTGATTTGTATACTCGTATATTAATTTAACAAAAACAAGTCTTAATTTTTTTTTTTCTTTTTTTAGTTTAAAACTAGAACTCTTTGAATTATTTTTTATTCCATACAAAAACAAAAAAATAAATATAAATGCATATCAAGAGTAAAGAGTACATTTTTAGTTTAACCAGTTCCATATTTTTGATTTGCTGTTTGTTTTCTTTTTATTCATATTTTTTTTTTTTTTTTTTTTTTTTTTTAATATTTATTAATTAAAAAATAAAAAAATATCTTACACGACATGCAGTCAATTAATTGATTACTTTCGTTTTCTTTTTTCTTCTATAAATTCTTAAATTACAAGAAACACAAATATGTATCTATTCAGAAGAGACCACATTTTTATGTAAGCATGCTATTATAAAGACCAAGTTTTTTATTTTCTTTTTGTTTTTAAATGCAAAATTTTTTTTTCTTTCAATTTTAAAGATGCTCTGTAGATTTAAAAATAAAAAATTTTTTCTGTTTTTTATTTTCATATAAGAAAATTTTCTTACTACTTTTATATGTGCGCCTAGTATTTAAATCAAGTATACAATTTTCTTAATTAAGAGCCGACCTAAACAAACTCTTAACCTACTAATTAAGCATAACCTACATTAAACCCATTAATCAAAATGTAGGTCAGCATGTCGGGCAATTTTAATTGTTGTTTAATTGATTTTTTCCCATCCCAAAGTGCAGGGTTACCTACTGATAGTAGAATTGAAAATGTGAAAACGTTTAATTACTTAGGTTTCATTATAGATAGTAAGTTCAAATGGCTTGACCGCATTGATCACACTGTTTAAAAGATTTTGCCATTTGTGTTTATTTTAAGAAAGCTTGGGAAATACTTATGTGAAAACGTATTATTTACTATATACTCATCATATATTCTATCTCACATAAGATACTTGAATCCGATTTGGAATAGAACATCATAACTTTATCTAAATAAGCTAGATGTCCTACATAAGAAAACCATAAAGATAATACATTTCTATCCTATATTGCATCCCACTCATTTATTATATAATGAAAAGTACGAAAGTTTAAAGAAAATATGTCATTATGAATTATATATGGTAGCTTTTAAAATAGTAAATAACCGTTTAAAGCTCAATTTTATATTAAATCGAAATATAGATATACATAATTACAATACTAGGAAAAATCCTAGATTTTATTTATCACTGTTTAGAATAGAAAACCAAAAAAATAATTATTTGTACAATTGTTTGAAAATGTTCAATGAGTTACTAGAAGTTAAAGTGATTGAAAATATTGTGTATTCAAAAGGAAAATTAGGGAAATTTTACACTCTAATTAATTTAAATTTAAAAATATCATAATTAATTTTATTAAAATTTAACAGAATTTATGCGTTTGTATAAATTTTTGGTTTATTTATCTTAAATATAAAGTAATAAACTGATACATATTAGCTAAATAGTTAATTGTTTTTCCATAGGGTGTTCAAATTTGACGTATCATTTTGATTTTGCCGCCATTTTTTTTCTACCTGGAATTTTTATACGAGGTTTCTTCAGGTATATTCTAAATACATTCCGGTTAGTTAATATGGAACGTTACGCGAAGGAACAACGTGTTTTTGTTATTACAACATTTTTTGAAAATCGTAAAAGTTTTCAAGATGTAATTAGGAAATTTCGAACAAAATTTGGTAGAGAAAATGCTCCAACAAATCGTGCCATCAATCTGATGGTTGATAAAAATCTAGAAACTGGATCTGTTCTTGACAACAGAGGCAACATTTATCAACGTAGTGGCCGTTCAACCGAGAATGTAGCAGCTGTGAGCAGAAGTGTTGAAGAGGATCCAAAAACTTCCATTCGTCATCGTTCGCAGCAATTAAACATCAAACCATCCACATTATTCAACATTTTGCATCGTGATCTCCATTTAAAGGCTTATAAGTTCTAGCTGACGCAAGAATTAAAACCAACTGACCATGCATTACGTCGGCAATTCGTTTCTTGGGCAATCAAAAAACAAAAAGAAAATGAGAATTTTTTTAACAAAATAATTTTCATCGACGAAGCTCATTTCCAGCTCAATGGCTACGTCAATAAACAGAATTGCCGCATTTGGAGTGAAGAGAGTCCAAGGGTTATCTTAGAGCAACCAGTACATCCACAAAAAGTTACGGTTTGGTGTGGTTTGTGGTCAGGAGAAATCATCGGACCATATTTTTTTGAAAACGCAAATGGAAATGCGATTACGGTCAATGGAAATCCCTACAGGGAGATGATACGAAGCTTTTTGTGGCGGGAAATTGATGATTTGAACGTAGAGAATATGTGGTTTCAACAGGACGGTGCCACTTGCCACACAGCAAGAGAAACAATGGATCTTTTGAAGGAAAAGTTCGAAGATCGCATTATTTCTCGTAGAGGAGGAGTGATGTGGCCACCAAGATCGTGTGATTTGACACCGTTGGGTTTTTTTTTGTGGGGTTTTGTGAAATCGAAAGTGTACAGCAATAATCCCACAACAATTCAAGAGCTTAAAAACAACATTATCGAGCAGATTTCAACCATTGAGAACAGTTTATTGAACAACGTGATTCAGAATTTTGGTAAAAGATTGGAAGCCTGCCGAAGTAGTAGATGGGGCCACTTGGCCGACATAATTTTTCATTATTAACCGGAACCAATTTGAACCAATTTGTAATTAAAATAAAAATATATTTAATATTTCAAAAAAAAAGTCTTTTTTTATTAAAATTAAAATGATACCTCAATTTTGAACACCCATTTTACAAAATATAAGACAACATAGCTAAGGCTAAGGTCGTGATTTAAATTATAGTTTTACATTAAAAAAAATTTTTTATAACATTTAAAAGGCCAAATATACTTATTATCTGTATGTAACTCTACATTATTCTTTCTTAGGTTAGCTTTAAGTATTACATTTATTGTTCTGTTTTTAGTTGTAAACTTTTAACATAATGGAATTAAATCTTAGGCTTAAGTTATGTATGAAATAAAATTACATTGTTGAATTGATAAAGGAAAAAAAAAGTAACATATATTTTACCTACTTTTACTAATGGTTTTTTTTTGTTTAGGTAGTTGTAAAAAATTGTAATTGATAATCTTTGATTCAAATACATATATAAATAATATACAATATTATATTTAGGGGCTTCGGTGGCCTAGTGGGTAAGAGCATATAAAATAAGCTGTAAACACCGAGGGAGTGTGAATCCCACACACGTCGTAAGAGTTATTCCCACGCACGTCGTAAGAGAAATGCACTAAAAAAAAATATATATATATATTTATAAAGCTATGTAGTGTTAAGTATCCATAGCTACGTATTTTTGTTTATGTTTCTTTTCTATACAATATATGCTATTACTATACAATATACACATAAATTTATACATAGTTTGAATATGAATGATATATAGTTGTATTTATAGAGCTACGTAGTATTAGGTATCTATTTACGTATTTTTTGTTTTATTATGTTATGTTTTTTTTTTTGTTTTTTTCTGTTTTGTGTAAGAATGAAAACAAAACAAACACTAAAACTATACCATTCATATAATATATGTCATATCATATCATACATTACAGACAAATTGTGTATGGAAGTACATTTTGTAAAAATAAATTAAGCTAAAAAATTTCTGGACCGATTGATTGTATATAGAAATTCGCTATTATTGGAATGAGTATTAGTATTAGTGATTATTCTAATAAAAATTCGTAGCTTCCATTAAAGTAATATAATATGAAAAATTATTTGTAGTTTTACTTTAAAAATTGAATTGAATTGTAAACCTGTAAAAACAAGTTACATATATATGTACATTGTACATACATATGTAGGTATGTAATTTTGAAACTTTTTTGAAAATAAAATTTAATCTTTAAAATTGTGCAAAATAATTTTCTTGCAATTCACAAAATTATTTGTTGAAGTTTGCATCAAAATTAATATTATGATTTTATACCTGTATAGGTATATTATGTATGCTTCAGAAATTTTAAAATTCAATAATATTGAACTTTTTTCATTCATATCAAATATTTTTTTCTTTTAAAAATTAGAAATCGGTTTGCGGAAAATAAAAATGTTTAAAAAAAACCGTGCAATAAAGGGATAAGAGCGTATAAAATACGCTGTAAACACCGAGGGAGTGTGGGTTCGAATCCCATACACGTCGTAAGAGTTATTCACCCTTAAAAAATATTTGCGAATTAATTGAAAAGTGGCAAAATTCAAAGCACACTTAAATTATTTCGCCAGTGCTTAAATTTTATTTTTAATAAAATTTCAAACTTAATTGTTTTTTTTTTTTTGTTGTATTTATCTACATATTTTATTTAATTTTATTTAGTTTTATTTTTTCTTTACTCCTCTTGGGAGCATAGGACTTCCACTTGACACCTCCATCTCACGCGATTTCGCACTGTTATTTTAATATCATTCCAGGAGATGCTACATTTAGCCATTTCTTGTTGAATTATTCTGCGCCATGTGATGTTGGGATGGCCGCATCTTCTGGTACCATGAGGGTTTTACTCTAACGCCATACGTGTTATGCTTTCATTTGGCTTTCTAATCCACTTCCATTTCCTACGCTTGATTTGTTAAGCTATGTGTTCTTCACCGGTTAGTATCCAGAGGCCTTCGTTAGATATTGTCTTCGGCCAGAATATGCGGCATATTATCCTGAGACATTTATTTACGAGAACCTACAGCTTGTGGGTTAGGCTGTTGGTTACAAGCCAGGTTTTGCTGCAGAACCGTTTTCACGCATGCCCGGAATATCTTTAGTTTCATTTTTCTGGATATCTGGGATATCTGGGCGGTTGTAGACGTCCAAATGCTGCTCTCGCTTTCTTTAGCCTGCGTTCCATGTCTTGGTGGGCCCCTCCCACTGGTAGATATAATACAGCCCAGATAGCAGAAGCTGTTTACAAATTCAATCTGTTGTCCTTTCAGTTGGATGAGTGCCGTGCTGGTGTTATTTATGCTCATCGCTTTTGTTTTTCCTAAGTTGATTTCTAGACCAGTGTACTGAGCAACTTGTTCGAGGTGGTTTAGTTTGCTCTGTATATCGCTGAACTTGTGCGATAATAGGCAGATATCATCCGCGTACTTCAGGTCCTCGAGTTGATTTGTCAGGCCTCAAGTTATACCTCTTTTTGTTGAACAGATTTCTTTGAGGATACATAATAGGACATTTGTGAAGAGGAGGGATGAGAGGGGACATCCCTGTTTGCCTCCAGATGTTGTGGTGAAGGAATTGTTGATTTGGCCCTTGTGTAATACTGCGAGTTCCGCGTTGTCATAGAGTGCCTGGATGAGACGGACTATTTTTTCTGCTGTGCCCCTGTCTGTTAATGCTTTCCAAATTGCATCTCTTTTTATTGTATCGAAGGCCTTCATGTACACGAACATAATTCATAAACAGATTTCCAACCTATCCTAATAATTGAAAAATGACCTTGAAAAGAAAAATTTTTTTTTATAATTAGTTTATTCTTATATTACTTTAATATTAGAGTACATAACATTTTTCTTTATACAATCTTTTCTTTTTGTAATAAATCTACAACGAAAAATGTAGGTATGTATGTAAAAAATTTTGTTTTTACATATTTAATAAAAAAATTTATTCTTCATTTGAAATTTAGATGTTTAGATCATTAATAATGAATTAAAACTATTACGGTTACCACTATTATTATTATTTTTACAAATATCGTAAGAGTTTTTACTCTTAGTTAAATTAAAACTAAGAGTTAAAGAGTTTAAAACAAAGAGTTAAATTAAAACTAACATTTTTGTATTAATATTTTAATTTGTTTTGTACTATTTTCCTGATTTGTTACAATTTCATCAAAAGTTAATTTTTGTTCTGTAAATGTGACATTATTTTTATACTGTTGTCGTATTATAAATTAATCAATAAATATTATAGATTTGCTGTTATATCTATTATTATCTACTTGAAGATTGCCATTATGAAGAGTTACGAAATAGTTTCCGTTAAGTATCGGAACTCTTTCGTCACAAGTGCTATTTAATTTCTTTTGATTCATGTTTATTAGAATTAAAATATCGTTTTCTATTTCTATGTATTTTACTTCCGTTTTTGTGTTAATTAATTTACAAATTCCTTTAAGAACACAATGTTTACTTAATTTTAGTTCTTTTACTGATTTATCTTCTTCGAAGGTGTAAGTTTTATTTTTAATCCTAACTATACATTCCATTTCTTCATCAATTTGTTTATCTTTTGAGTTTGGGACCGATATTAACAATTTCTTATTAAAAATTGAAGTTTCGGTTGGAATTTGAATAGCAAATATAATTGCATTTTCAAGATATTTGGCTACACCTAGTCTTATATTTAAAAGTTTTTTAAAATCTATATCATAACTATTTATTTTCTCATTTGTTAATATGTTCGGATGCAATATTCCTAATTTAGCCGAGGGAACATTATTTTGGATGTGCTCAACCTGATTCTTAATTAAGTCTAATTTAAGCATAAGTTATAAAAAAAAGCTTTCTTCTAAAAATTCGTTTTTTATAGTATCTACTTGGTTCAACTTATCGGAAATTTTTTTCTATCTTTATTAGTTATTATTATTATTTTTCTATTTTTTATTAGTTTTAATGTTTTATTGAAATTTTCATTTATTTTAACCTGTTGATTAATAGTTTGAATGGAAGTATGATTATTTTTTTCGACGATCATTAGGTGATTTTCAATATTTTGCCTATCTTCATCGTCTATGTTTCCAAACAACCATTACGCTGCAGAACCAACGAAGTTGATTAGACCTATTTTATGTCTATGAGGTAATATAGTTTTAATTTTATATTTTGAATGTTTTTATTTTATTATTAGCGAATTCTTTGTTATTTTTTGAGTTCAGAGAATTTTTTATAGTCTCTAAATTATTAGTCATTTCTAAAATTTCTGAAGGATTTCTGAAGGAAAATTATATCAAATTTACTTACTATCTCTACTTCATCAATTTTAACTTCTACATACCCTAATTCAGAATCCATTTGTTCTATGATCAATGTTGGCGATATTATTGGAAGAAACCACAGGATTACTAACCAAGTTAATATTCTTTTGGTCTGTAAATTTTAAACCTCTTTTAATGTTATTTTCATTAGATTTTCATTAGGTTTTTTAATGCATATTTTCTAAATTTAGGTTATAATTTGTGCCTTAAACTAGCATAATTTTTTATGTAACCTACTTTACAAGTTTCATTGTAATTTTCTCTATTTTTATTTAACTTTGTAATTATTTTATTTTTCATTGTTCTCATTCGATCTTTTACCCTATTGCTATCTATTTTATTATTTTGTACGTTGAATGGAGTAACTCTGATGGTGGAGTGATAAGTATTATTATACTAATGAATGGCTTTTAGTATTTAATCCTTAATATTGATTTTTTCTTCCAAGGTTAATATTCTAACTTTTTCCGTTAGGGTGTTATTTAACCTTTCTATGTATGCGCTTCCTATGTGATTATTAGGCTTAACAAAATGAATGTATATTTTCTCTTCTTTACAAAATTGTCTAATGTTAATGCGAATTCGTTATCGGAGATAAGTTTTTTCATTTTATCTTTTATAGAAATCAATTGGCGAATTTTACTTATTAGTGTCTGATTATTTCTATCCTCTAAATAGAAACTAACGGCATGTTTTCGAATTTATCAACAAAAACAATAAAAGAGTGTTTAGAGTTGACGTAACTATGTCATGAACTATGTCATTTATCTGAGATGGTGTTTCTGTTATTTTAAATTTTTCTCTTCTAGGATTTCTATCGTATTTCGCAGCAGTACAAATTTCACAATTATTTATTACTTTGTTAATTAAATGTTTCAGATTAGGATAATAAATGTGATTTTTAATCCCCTCGTAATTTGCTATTATACCCTAATGTCCCGATTCTCTTTTATGAAACAGAGCAATTTGTTTTAACACTTCATTTTCATCTTCTTTATCTTCGTTTCTTGCAAAATGACTACATTTTATAAATTTTACTTTGTTATTATTTGAGAAGAGTTCTATTTTGCTGTAATTAGCTGTAAAAGGAGTCTCCTACTTTTGAATGAATTGCTATTTTACCATAGTAAGGATATTTTCGGATTCTATCACATACGTTATTAGATATATCATTTATATCTAAAAAAAATTATTTTATGATTAAATATTTTCTCTGTTTCTTTGCCTTTTTTTCTACTAAGATTATTTGGGTTTTGAAGCGATTTACAACAGTGTCTAGTATAGGTATGGGATCATTAAAATTTTGTTCTGGGGAGTGAATTGTTTGTACTTCTATTGACTCATTATTATTAATCTCATTATTTAAGTACTGATTTTCTTTAAAAGTATTATCTAAGTTGATACTCAAATTTTCAGTATCATTCCCCCTGTTTTTATTTTTGATTATCTCAATCAAATTTATTTCGTTATTACTTTTATCAATCCTACTCAAAAGTCTTTTCCTTTATGTAAACTATTTTTATGTCATACTCTCCTAGTTGTATTAACCATCTTTGAAGTCTACGGTTAATATCTTTCCGAAGATTTTTTGCCTGTAACCATTTTATAGATTGGTGGTCAGTAAGTAAATCGAAGTCTTTTCCAAATAGATACGGCCTAAAATATTTAGTATCGCAAATAATAGCTAATAATTCTTTCTCAATTGTGAAATAATTTTTTTCCTGATCATTTAGAATACGAGAAACAAAAGAGATAGGGTGCCCATCTTGGGTCAAAATTGCTCTTAAAGCAAAATTTCTAGCATCTGAGACTGTCTTAAATTTTTTATTTACATTTGGGTATTTCAAAACTGGATAATCAGTGATAATCTCGTTTAGTTTCTCAAAAGCATTTATATAGTTTGGATCGTTTGTATTTATTCTGCAATCTTTTTTTAAGTAGTTGACAATTGGATAGGGGATTTTGGAGTAATTTTTTATAAACTTCCTATAGTACCCAGTTACACCAAGGAAAGACTTAATTTATTTTATTGTTGTAGGTAGTCTGGGATTTCTAATTGTTTCTATTTTATTTGGATTTGGTTTGATACCTTGTGGGGTCAATATATGCCCAAGGTATTCTGTTTCTTTAGATAAAAAATTGTATTTATCAATTTGGATTTTTAATCTTCCTTTTTTCAAAGTATTAAAAATTTTTCTCAAATTAGTTAAATGTTCTTCTAGAGATTTCCTGAATATAAGGATATCAACCAAATAAACAACGCAGATTTTGTTGATAAATTCTTTTAAAACTGAATTCTTCAATCTTTGAAATGTGGCTGGGAAGTTCTTAAGACCAAAGGGAGTTCTGACAAACACAAAATAGCCAAATGGAGTGGAAAATGTTGTATTTTTTTTGTATTTTTCAATATTAGGAATTGGAAATTTATCACTTACGTTGATTTCATTCAGTTTCTTATAATCTATTACGATTCTCCACTTTAGTTGACCTGTCATTTTTCTCAGGAACAATCCAAAGTGGACTGTTATAAGTAGATTTGCTCTCAGTAATAATCCCTTGATCTATCATTTCTTTCATTTGACGATCAATTTCTAGCTCATGATTTTTTGGATAGTGGTATATTTTGAATTATGCTCTAAATTAATTTTCGTTTTGAACGGCATTAAAACATTTTGCCCTATAATGGCGTCGTAATTTCTACCAATTAATTCTACTACTTCCAAGAAATAGTTCCAGAAGTATTGAACTGTTTTTATATGGAGGTAACTATTTTATTCGTTACTTTATTTGTACCATTTATTGTACTATAAAACATAGGCTTGTCAAGTTTTTCGTCATTATAGTTTTTTAAAATATTTGGTCTTATAACACTTGTTGTAGAACCTGTATCAATCAGACATTTAATTCGCTAAAATTAATTCTTTGTCTACTTTGTTCAGAATTACTATAAAAATTGTTAGGTGTTCTATAATTATTTGAACTGTAATTAAAATATCTATTTTGGTTTGCGTTACTGTTATGTTTGGGAAAATTCCTAGAATTTTGGCTAATTTGACTTGAATTATTGCTTACTGATAAATTGTTATTATTGTTGTATTTATTATTATTATTTTTATTATAATTACTATTTCCTCTAAGATTGGGATTTTTCTGAGTTGGTTTGAAAAATTTTATTATTGTTATATTTATTATTATTAATTTTCCTATGGTTAATATCTATTGTTTTAACATCATCTAGAAGTTTCAATTTAAAGTACTTATAATGAATTTCTATCATATTTGAATTTTCAGGAATGTGAGCTCTTATATTGCCATCTATTTTTTCTATCAAAATTTCAAATAAATCTCTACTAATATTTTCCTTTTTATAAATTTCCGGTTTTCTAACATCAAGATCATAATATAATTCATTTAATTGGTAATTAACACTAATAAATTCATCGAACAATTCTCTTAAATAACATACCTCAATAAATCTGCAATAATTGAATAGCTCAGAATAGCTTTTGTGTTTCATTTTCCAGTTTTTGGTTTAGTATTATTTGGTGACAATATTGTAGCAGTTGTTGGTTGTTTCCAGATAATTTGAATTTTCTACAGATTTTATGTATGATGTTAAACTATGTTCATTATTACCAGAAAATGTTTTTAGATGACGAAATTGACTAATAATATTATCAGTACTTAAATTAAATCTGTTTTGTTGACTTGGTTGTGGTTGTTGTTGTTGTTGCAGGATTTGTTGTTGTTGTAGGTTTGTTCATCCTTCCTGTTGAATTATAACTCTGGAGAGTTCATCAAGTTGATTTTTTAGTTCATCGATTGTGGGCATATTTTCCCGTTTTTTCTTTTTTGTTAAAGCTTTTATTTCACAATATTATTAGTATTAGTGTTAATATTTCGAATTTTTGTTATAAGGCTTGGTTGTATTTATTTTATTAAACTCAAAATTTATTTTATTTATTTTACACAAAATTTTGAATTTTGATTTAACAAAATTTTAGATATAAAATTAGATTTTTTTAGATTAAATATTCCGTGACTGCTCCAGTCCCTGTTTGATCGCTCGTCACCATGTTCAGATGCAGCAGCTCTCAATCCTTCAAGAGAAGTGTAAAGATAGTAGCGAAGGGAAAATCTGAGGGAGGGGTGAGAGTGGCTCGAAGAAAGAGCCGCGATGGCCGCCACGGATCTGATAGAAAATTGTTTGAAACCTTCTGAAAATATTGAATAAATTATGTGATATTGAGGATGGTTTTTATAGTTGGTTACAAAATCAGGGTATTTCCCCTTTTACCCAAAATATTTATATATATGTATATGCGAGATTTTGACTTAAAGAGATTTTACAGTTGGTCAAAAAATTAGGGTAATTTCCTTTTTCCTGAATATTTACATATATGTATAAAAAAGATTGAGAATCTTGATCCTTCGTTTGACCCTTTTGTCCAACCAACTGACACGAAGCTGGAATTTGATGTAATTAGAAATTTATGGATCTTAATTATGTTAAAATCTTGATAGAACTTGATTGTTAATTTGATGATTTGAACTATCTTGATGATTTTAATATTTAAAATCTTGGTGGATCATATTATTTTTAAATCTTAATGGATCTTGATATGACGGTTCATATAAACGTTCTTAACCTCCAACGGAATTTGATATATCTTAAAACGACTGCTTCCAGGTTGAGCCCCAAATTGTGGGAAATTAAAATTTTAACATTTAATTTATTTTATTGTTTTGTGGTAAATTGAATATTTTAATACAATTTATTATATAATATTATTTATTTTAAAGACTAATCTAATTTCGGTTAAAAATATGTAATAAGAATTTAGTTCAAAGACTACTTAGGATTAATTTTATAGACTTCCAAGCTAATTAACTTCTTAAGATGATCTGATTTATTTTTTAAGAAAACCTTACTTGAAGATTTTATAAAGTCTTTAATGATGAGCTTTTAATAATGAGTTTTTGATCTTGAGTGAGTCCGTAAAGTAATTTTCTTTATTGATGATTATTGAGAAAAGAGAAAGTGAGTACTGTTTTCATACACAATTCTATTCACATTAATATTGTTAATAATGTTATTATATTATTTAAAAGTTAGTACCTAATGCATGTAGAAATTAATAATGTAATAGGATAAGAAATGTAGAAATTAATAATATTATGTAATAGTATAAGAAATGTAATAAAAATGAAAATGTACTGTAAATTAATGGTAATGTCCACTTCTAGTGGTGAGCCCATTTCCCACATCTATATACAGAATTTCATAAGCCCGAATATTTATTCAGAGTACGGGAAAATATAAACCCTATTTTAATAAATCGTATCTTATTTTAAAGCGGCTAAAGTGGCGGCACTCGAAAGTCGGAAAATTATAACGGTGGTTGTAGATCCAACCGTTTTGGAGATATATCGAGTTTTATATTTTAGATTTTGTATCGCCCCTCATTTAAAATACGGAAAAAACATTTTTTGATTTATAAATTGATGTTATGAAATCAGATATAGAAAAAAAATTTTAGTTAGTCATTATTTTTTTAATTAACTTCTTAAAACTATTTTACAAGATTTCTGTTAAAGAAGATTACAATTTTTTAACAAACTACATAATATGTCCATATTATGTTGGTATTCATAGGTCATAATAGGCGTTTAAAATGGTGGGGGCTGCCACCCTTAAACAAATTATTGGGACATTGATTTTATAATCAACTACAAAACTCCATCTATTTCTTTTTTTTACATACATATTTCAATAACATTGTATTTCATATATGGGGGCTGCCGCACCAAATCGCCGCTAAACAAATTATTGAAACCAACTTTGAAATTCCTCCTAACTTAGAATCTCACATATACTTACATATAAATATATAAATATTCTGGAAAAGGCGTAATAACTCTGAAAAAACAATATTTTAATTCACATTTTTATATGAAAAATTAACTTTTTTATCATTCTACCCAAAAACATTTTATCATAACTCAAAAACAAAAAGAACCAAAGTAACTAATGAGGACTTTTTAGAAAGGGGAAGAAAGAGAGGAAAATTTGGTACCGTTGTATCTAATTTTAAAAAGTAAGTCTGAAAAAAAATGCAAATAAAAATTTTTTGTTTTTGTTTTAAGCACTCTGTACTCAACTGAGACAACCTGTACTAATTATATGTATATCATCTTAAAGGTTTCCAGAGCTATCTTTTGGGACTATAATAGTTTATATAGCTTTAACAATTTTTGAGATATTTACGGTTATTTGAACATGTGAAGTATGCAATGGCATTATTTATTAAAATTGTTGCTTCAATTTCGCATTTATAACCTCTATTGGGACTATCGTTGGGATTATCAAGCTGTATCATACTTATTATATACCATTGGAAAGGGTGTGATGAAATCTTTCTATTGGTATAGAAAATAATATAGGGTGTCCTTGAAAACTTTAAAAGTATAGTGGTTTAAACCTCTGAAAAAAAAATTTATTTTATACAATAATTTTAACTTTTAACTGCAATATCTCAGAAATGATAGTACCGATTAAGATGAAACAAGGTGTGTACTAAAAACAGTATCAGACTCTATAACGTAGTTGAAAATGCGTTCCTGCATATTATGTAGAAAAAAAATATTTAGATGTTTAAGTAAAATAATTCAAAATGTTAGAAAAAATTTAAAATAATAAATATGACTTTTAAATGACCTTGCCGATGAAAGTTATGTGCTATGAAATATAGATTACCTAATTACCTAAATTTCCTTTTGAGAGTTTTTCAAATCTGGTTGATGAAGTTTTAGAAATGAAATTTATTACGCTTTTTAATTTGGTACTTGGTTTCCTTTTATTTTATAGGGTTCAAATTTTATAGATATTAACCTAAATTAAATTATTTAGCATCCAAAAAATTGTTAAGCCTCATATCTCTCAAACGGATTAACGGGTTAAGGCTTCGGATTACTAAGAAATGATAGTAACGATTAACGGATTACGTCTCCCACCTCAAAAAGAATTATTTTATCTTTTGAAATACAGAACAACTCTTTTTTTGTTATTAAAAAAATCACGTTACATTTACATTTATATACATATCTACTAAATTGCTTTTATATATTATCTTCCTAAATTTAAAAATAAATTTTCTAAGTATCTAGATACGTAATATAAGATTTAGGAAGTTAATTTATTAAGTGCACAACATCTTTCAAAATACATAATATGCTGCTTAAATGCGATTGACGTAACGCGTTTTACTGTATAACAATTGTTTTTTTTATTGAATTTTATAATATTTACATAGTTGTAGGTACATATTTTTTTATAAGTGCAAAGGGTGGTCGACATTAAACAATTAAGTTTACAATTTTTCGGAAAACTAGATTTAAAATATATTGTGGTACTAAAATAATGTTTGTTTTTACATTATTATTTAAGTTTACAAAACATATAAAGTTGTTATGGACAACTATGGATACCAACATAATATGTACATATTATGCAGTTTGTTAAAAAATCGTAATATTCTTTAATCGAAATCTTGTAAAATAGTTTTAGAAAGTTAATTTATTAATAAAATTAGGATTTTCCATGTTTGTAAAAATTAGTGACTAACTAAAATTGTTTTTCTATATCTGATTTAATTTCATGAATTTATAAATTAAAAATTTTTTTTTTCCGTATATTTAAAAGAGTATCGCCCCTCTTCTTCTTCAAAATCTAAAATATAAAACTCAATATATCTCCAAAAACGGTTAAATCTACAACCACTGTTATAATTTTCTGATCCTGGAGCACGGCCACCTTTAAATAAGATATAATTTATTAAAATAGGGCTTATATTTTTCCCATAATGTGAATAAAAATTCGGGCTTATGAAATTCTATATGTAGATAGAAGATAGATTACATTATAATTGTAGCAAACAAACCCGTACAATAAATTTGCTATTATTTTTGTGACATTTTAAAGGAGACGAGATAAATATGTAAAAGTATGTATGTTTATATCTTCTTGCTTAGGATAAAACTCTTTATGTAAGTTTATCCTCCGAGCGTCCGGTCGTACACGTGATATCTTAAGAAATAAAAGAGCTATAGGGTTCTGAAATTTTTATCATTTAACCTTTGCATAATTGTAACTTTCGCTATTGAAATTGGAGAAGTTTGACCGACGAGTTCGAATACTTATTACAACCTCTTTATTTATAAGATGTCATACAACTTCTTTCTTAATAAGAAAATAACTCAGTCTGTATTAAAGTTACATATCTGAAATTTTGTGAGAATAAGTCGAGTTGTATGTCAATAACTTCTGTAAAATTTAGTTGGTCTAGAGCAGGTTCGAATAAATGCCATACAACTTCAACTTTTATTTAAGCAAAATTTAATTTCTCATATATTGGTGCTTAATAAATGTGAAAACAATATTTTCATATATGTAAGTTTCTAAATGAATAATCGATAGAATTATTTTACACTCGTTTATTCTCTGATTAAAACGAACCAAAATAAAGTAAGGTCAGCCATCATAAAATCTAGATATACCTACATAATACATGTTTGTTTATTTATGGATAATAATGATAGTTGTTCCTCAAACACATATGAACATATTATGTTATTTGTAATTGAAATGAAATTAGAAAATTCACATTAATGTTATCATCTCTTTTAATTTATCAAATTTTTCAATTTGTTGATACAATTTTAATTTACTAATAGACGCTTAATCAAATTTCTTAACGATTATTGACTGACGATAAAAAAGAAACTTATACATGTACCATAGAAATTAGAATGAGTTTTTGGAAATTTGCTTTTACATTGGTAAAATTTAATAATTCACAATTTAAGCTCTAGAATTATATTTTGATTTAATATTTTTCGTCGTTTTAGTTCTTAATTTATTTTTTTTTTAATTTTCCACCTTCAAAAAGAAGGAAAAAAATGTTGACAGCTTTATCTCAGAGCATGCTAAATAAAATATCTGCAAATTCAAAAATGTATTTAAAATTAATTAAGAAGAGTAGTTTTGTTTATTTACATATAACAAAAAACTTCGGTATAGGTATTATAAGTATTTTTATAATATACATTCACACACATTTATACACTCATATATGCAAAAATATTATATAAAAAATATATAAATACATATATATTTTTTTAATAATATATAACTATATATTTTTAAGTAAAAAATTATTTATGTATATCTCTCTTTTTGCAACTTCCGTTTAACCTTTTTTGTAAATCATAACGTTTAGAAATACAAGAAAAGTTGACGGTTGATGTTTTTTTTTTCATTTGTTTAATGAAGAACCAAAATTCTATAGCGAATATATAAATCATAATTTTATGCTACATTTTTTGCTTAAAATCTTATGCGGCAGGTAAAAGATTTAAATACACGATGATGGTTTTGATTTAAACCTCTAGATTTTATATTGATTTTCAGGTAAGACCTTTAACGGGTCAATAACTTTTGTATCCGTTTTAATCATCATTTTATCTTATGAAAACCTATAAAATTCTCGTTTGAAACATGTTAAGGTTTTTTACTTACCAAAACTAATTTAAAATATTAGTTTTGTTTTAACTCATATTATGTTGTTTTAAACGCGACCTAAATTTGTTTTATTTTAAATTTTTTTAATAATAAATTTACAGGTCTGTAAGACTCTCATTATTTTTTTTTTTAATTTTTTAAGAGAGAGAGAGATTATAAAATTTATTGAATTAGGACAAAGCGTTTTACATATTTAGTAAAATTTTATTATTTTTATTACATTTATTCCAACAATGCAATCGATAAAATAAGACATATTGGTATACACTTTCCTAAAAAATATTAATTTTTTTAACTTTTAGAATCTATTAGATTGGCCTGTACACGGAATCGCGAACCTTTTTATAATTCTTACACAAAATCGATAAGTACTTACATATGTATGTATGTTGTAATGTTTTTAATTTATTTTTTTATAATTTTTTTTTTTATATATATTTTGGAAATTTTTTTTTAATGTTGTAATATTGTATTATTATTGTACATATTGTATTTAATAAGTACCTATGTACTTATGTGGATATTATGCACCTATGTATACTTTTTTGAAAAATTTTTCTATTTCTAACCTAAATATATGGTATTTCAGTTTGAAGCGCATCCCAATAAAGAGTGATTTGATCCGGAGAAAACAATTTTAAAAAGGTGGTTGGGGGTGGTATTGTATTAGATATAATAATCACAAAAAAGTTATGATAAACAACAGTTATGTGTCCTAACGACACTTATCTTTTATAATGAATTAAAAAACTGTTTCTATGTACAAATTACCTTAAAATTCTTAGGTAACTAAAACCACTTTAATTTTATTATTACATTTTTTTTTTTAAATTTTTTATGAAATATCTTATTTGACTTATACGTGTAAAGTGCTGTTTTTTTTATTAATTTATTTATTTTAGTTATTATTTAGTTAATTTTTATAATTTAAAAGTAATACCCAGCCTTGCCCGGAGTATTTTGTTGGTTTTATAAAATAAAAATTACTAACTTTTGTTTTTTAATATTGTAAATTGTAATATTGTATATTATTATTGTATATAATATGTATTTACTTATGTACCTAAGTGTTTTGTTTTGCGAAATTTCTTTATTTATAACCTAAATAAAACGGTATTTTAGTTTGGAGCCTATCCTATTGGAGAGTGATTTGATCGAAAGAAAACAATTTAAGAAAGGGGTCGGGGTAGCATTGCATTAGTTATAATAATCACAAAAAGAAGTTGTGATGAAGTACACGTTTTTTTAATTCGAGTATCTTCAAAATTATACGTTCAATACATTCATACATTCAATCAATCATATTTGTTAGACACTACTTTTCTTAGCTCAATTACTTTGAGCCTCTGTTACATGCTTTAAATTTGATTATGGACACCGACAACACACAATGTTTTTTTTAAATAAATCGAAAAATCCTTCCTTAATCGAATAGTTAATTAACTTCTAGACCCCGATTTTTATACCCGTATGAACGTTTGTTCAGGGGTATAATAAATTTCCCATTACATTTCTGACACCTTAATGGAGTCAACCTAGATATAGGTTTTGAACTGGTTATATGTCTCAAAGATATGGATAGGCTCAGAAACGAATTTTGTGTCAATTAATAACTAATAACTTTTGTAAAATTTGATACACAAAAATGTAGCCAAAATTTAAATATTTCTAATCCGTTGATCTAGTAACCCGGTGTGAATTCCAAGTAATCATAGCAACCAAAGAAAATTGCAGATTTTATACACGTACGATAAGGATCATTATATTATTATATAATATATTAAAATTGCTCCTCCGTTTGTAACATCTCGACATAAGTTAGCTAGATATCCCTTCAAAGGTATGGATCGGATCAGAATCAAATTCTAAGTTGATTAAGCTTTGTCCGTCCGTCTGTCTGTCCGTCAGCAAGATAAGTCAAAAATTAAGAAAGCTACAGTCTTGAAATTAACACAAAATATTTTTACAACAATTTATAGGCTCCCTATTTTTTTTGGTTGAGATCCGACCAAAACTTCGGGTAGCTCTCTAACACCTAACTTTTAGATCCCCACATTTCTTTTGAAATAGAACCATGAAATTTTAACTGCTGATAGAAATATTAATATCATAAAAATATTAATTTTATTATTAACAACTTTTTTCTGTAGTTCCACCCGTTACGGAGCTACATCCCGCCAAAGTTCGAAAAAGCTCTATATTTAAATTGTTATAACACAAGTTGTATAAGGTATATCTTCAATTTGAAATTATAGCTTTAAAAGTATATGTAGCATGAATATGTACTTGTGGCATACGGTGTCTTAATTTACCGTTATGCGAAACTCAAATTTTGCAAAATATTTTAACCCTTTTATCTTCTAAACGGTTTAAGTTGGAAACTGGAAATTTTGCCAGAATTTAGATCTTTGAAAATAAGTATGAGTCATTTCAGAAATTTTTTTTGTATAACCCCCCGTTTAGGAGCTGTAAGGGGTCAAAAACTGAACATTTCCTATTTTGAAACACCTCTAACTTGAACACCAGTTAAAATTTTTTGGAAGTAATACACAAAAGTTAAAGCTTCAACATTATACTGTTATTTCTGTTAACAACTTTTTTTAATAATATAGGGTTACTTTTTAATTGACGAAAGTGTTACTTGATTTTTTCAAATTTTCTAACAAATTTCTTTAACGAATTTTTTGCATTTTGTTTTACTCGATAATTTCAAATTGTTGAGGATATAATACGTAGTACAAAAAAATGTAAATAAATAAACAACATAACGGTTGCTTGAAGAATTTTTATTTATATAATATTGATATACATACATACTTATATAATAACAAGTTGATTTACATATCGTATATGTCACTGATGAATGAATGATAAGAGTATAGATGTATATTATATAGCGTCGTATTTGCATACATATATATACCTTATTGTACTTATAAGAAATTATTCTATGAATGGAAATATTTTTAAAGAAATATTGCAATGCATGGCGATATACTTATAACAATATAAATATACTATGTGCGGATTAATATAATATAATATTTAAAATTATATTTACTATTTAGTACATAGTAAATTTAATATACATTTACCACTTAGTATTAAATGGTACTACAGAATATTTAAAAAAGTTTTGGATTGATAATCGTTATGTGGTAGGTTAAAATCTGCTTTTGAAGAATGTATAAACATATAGTTTGAATATATGTACAACCCATAGTACTAGAAATTATAAAATTCACCCAAATTATTTTAAAATACTAAAATATTAAAAAAATAATATTATAAGCAGAGTGACAGGCTGTGAACATACTAACGGTTCGTACGGGTATCTAAGAGTTGAAAAAGGCAACTGTATTCTTCCTCGTTTTCTCTTGTATTTGAAGTTGTAAGTAAAAGTTTTTAAAAGAATGTTTGGAAACAGTGCTTTTTTCGCGTATATAAAAACAATAATGCTAATAGAGAATACAACAAAATCTCGTTAAAACTCTAGTTTTCAAATTACCACTTCACAGTGTCTAAAATCCAGCTTTCCAAAATTGCACTTTTGTTGAAAATCTCGATTTTTTAATTTTTTTTTTTTAGTAAATTTAAAGCAGAATTTTGAAAAACTGAATTTTAAAAGAATGGATGATTTAATGGTAAAGTAAAGTAAATTTTTGAATGCGATTACGTAAGAAACGCAATATTATAATATATAAATTAATTATCTGAAAGCCAATTTATTATGCACTTAATTATTCATATTATATTTTAACGAAATAAAACTTTTTTTAGATAGTTTTGTTTTAAGAAATTAATTAAATATTAATATTAAAATAGTAAATTATTTTAATTATCAAAATCGCTTTCTTCTTCAAAATTTTCTACCACTTCAATAGGTGCAGTGGTTGTGCTCTATAAATTTCGTTAAAAATTTGGATAATATTCAGGCATATAATTTGAAAGCTCCAACAAGTCTTCATATTTTTGTCTAGAAATTTTTAAAGATTCGTCGTGCAGTACTTTCGGTTTTTCATTCGATAATCCTTTTGCACGTATTTTGCGACCAGTAATTTCTTTGTTAGAATATAAAATGATTGATGAAAATGTTAGAGCTTCAAAAGAGTATTCATAAAAAGGTATATTCAGCTGCTTGTTATCTACTTTGATTATTCTGATGTTGCTCCATTTAATTTTGATATTATTAGAATCTTTATTGGTTATTTCATGGACTTTAAAGTACGGTTCATTGACCTAACAGATTACTTATTAAGAAGTACCATTGTGCAGGGATGTAAAACCTTTTGTTTTTCTTACTTTTTTCAACTAGCGAATGCATACTATCACCTTCATTTTGGTATGACCCTTTTCCAAAAAAGTGTTTAATTATATTATATGCATTAATTAGGAAATCCAAGCATAAAAAACAAAGAAGCATTTATTTTTATTCTGGGCAGTTATCGAAAAAAAAATTAAAAGTTTTCACACCTTTTTCATGGTAATGTGCTATATATTTTAGGAGGCAACTAGTAACCTCATTTGCACCTCTTTTCGCAATAGTTTCATCCCAAAGAAAACAATCACCTTAATGGCTGGCTAGTTCATAAATTGTGAAATTAAATATATAAAGTTTTCTCTTGTAGTAATATATGTTTATATCTTCGCAGGGAACAGTTAATATTTTCTGGAAGTCAAAAACAGCTCTTAAAACTGTTTTATCGTTCGTGGCTATCATTTTATTCTCCTCTTTTATTTCTGCAGTCTTAACTTTATACACAATAGGTAATTCGTACCAATCTTCAGCGTTTTCTTTTCCTTTTATATTCATATATATTTTCATATTTTCTACAATCGCTGCATCTATCTTTTTTTGAGACTTAAAAAGATATGTTAAAGAATGTATTAAAAATTTCTTATCCCTATATTGCTTTAAATTAACGCTGTCTTCATCGGTGTTAAATTTCTCTTTAAGCCCCTCCAACAATATTTACATTTTCGCATCATTCAAATCACCATCAATATATGTTCGAGATGTTTGCTTTCGTAACTTGCTTCTTTAACCTTATTTTTTCGACTTATAACTACTTCCAATATTTTTCTTAGATATTTTCTTCGGTCATCTCCACGAATATTGTTATTGTCCGGTAAAAGTTTTATGAAAGCCGTATCTACCATTTTAAACTTATTTTTAATGTCATATTCCAATACCTTTTTTATCTGACCTCTTTACGTGGATAAGAATATATTGCCATTGCAAAATATTACTTTCTAGATTATAAAATTTATTGAAATTTTCTTGCCTTTCTAGTTTAGTTATTCTCTTAAAACCTTTTTGACGGTAATTAGGAATACATGACAATCCCATTTTTTTTGATGAAACTATTTTCCAGTTATACTTGGCTTGTATTGAAGGCCGTAAAGTCCCGCAAATATAATTTTATTCTTTATCAACGCTTTCGGATTTCGTTGTCTTTTCTTTGTTCAAATTTTAGGCGAATAATCATTGTTAGTGTTTAGAATTTTTTCATTTAAATGCATAGTTTTTGCTTTGGGTGTTAAGGGGCTCCCTGTAAGAAGACTTAAACTATCGCTACACGATGTATTTGGTTAATATTCACTGGTTGATTTGTTCGGAGTTTTCAGTTTAACATAACGGTTTAAAAACGATTTCGATTAAAAACTTAAACATGAAATATTATAAGAAAGACTATATATATATGAGACATTCCAAGTAAACAAATTTTTTAGTATAAAAAATAAAAATAAGGCTATGTCCCAAATAGTCACGACATCTATGAATATGAAATTTATTCGTCTTTTATTTTATACTAAATTTAAATTTTAAATATAAACGTTTTTCATTCTTTTCTTTGATATACAATTTAACCTCGAAAAAAATAAAGTTTTATAAATAAAATAAATTAGTACAGTAGATACATTGTAACTTCGTATTGCTATACTGGGATAGAGAATAATTTGAATACTGGTAATTTAATGTAGGTTTTTCTAAGTAATTTAGATTAGATTGATAGTAAATTATATTCTTTCTAGTTACATATATAAAATTACAATTCATTAACATAAAATTTAAAACTGTATTACAATAAAACAATTTTTAAAATACCAAAAAAAATCAGCTGTCTCCACCACAGGATCGACCGCCACTACACGACATAATAATAATTTTTTACATAATAATTTATATCAAAGCAAAATAACTTCTAATAATTTAACAACATTTTGTTTTATTCAATAACAATAATAAGCAATGAAATCGTAAAAATATATGTGCATTCATTCATACATCCATTTACATTATTATGTGATGTACATAACTTTTTTTCATTCAAAAATATTAGAAGTAAAAAATAATAAAAACTTTAAACAATTACAAAACAAACAAGATTAATAATGAATCTGCTAACAAAAATTTTACCATTTTAATTTTATGTCATCAACAAAAGAATAATATGCGTAGATATAAGTACAATATGTACATATCATATAAATTTTGAGAGATACGAGTATGTATAAAAAAAACAAAAAAAATTGTTCATATAAATTTATATGGAGTGTTATTTATGAAATTTGGACTTAGAAAAAAAATTGAATAAAAGTAAAAGTTAGTCGGATCAAAAAATGCTCTATGGCAAAGTTATTGCTCTTTACTTGTGTAACAAGTTTTTCTTAATAATATTTCCCATAAAATTTTTCTGTTACGAAATATTCGTAAACAACTTAAAAAGAACACTAGAACACTTGCGGTTGTCCGATTTGCTCCAAAAGATTATCAATTCTCAGTCGTTTAAGCTGTACACGTTCCCACAGACATACCCATACACACACACAGACGGACATCATGCTAAATCAATTTTTACAGTCTTCTCCACACCCAAGTAGTGCATATTTGCCAAAATCTCGGGTATAAATTTTTAGTATGAAAACAATACCTACCTTATACATAATTGTATGCGGTTGGTAAAACAGATTAGTTATCTGTATGCTATGCTGAATGTGTTATAAACCGAATGAACGAGAATGGATGTTAAATATAATGTTAAATTTACAATATGCTGTCATATATGTACGTTGTTACATTTATTGCATGGTTTTATTTTTTAAACAAAATGAATTTTTTTTCTAGATAGGTATAAGAAAAAATATAGAGATTTCTTGAGTTGTGACATACAATTTGTGTATTTTATTTTTTGCAAAATAAGCTTATATTATAGCTATCTAGAAAACAAATGCTTTTTATTTAAAAAACAAGTAAATGAAACAGTAAGTAGATGCAACCGACTTATTTATACCGTAAAAAATATTTATACACCTAAAAAATTCAAAGTAATTTTAGTTAGGTATTTAATATAAGCTAAAAAAATAAATGCTTTTACAACCTTTGTACAAAATTTCAGATTTCTATCTTTATTAAATTCGAAAATATGCTTGTTAGGTCTTGGTAAGTGTGTGAAGGCACACGGATCACCACCCCAATTCATCTCAAATTTTAGAGACATCATCAGAACAGGGTAGAATACTCTTATATCAAATTTCAAGTTTTTATATTTATTAATTTCGAAGATATGCTTCTTCGGTCTTGGGAGTTGTGTGGGAGACACCCGAACAACCATTCCAATTCATCTGAAATTTTAGGCAAATCAGGGATTCAGGAAACAACACCCTGGTATTAAATTTGCAGTTTCCATCTTTATTAATTTCGAAGATATGCTTGTTCGGTTTTGGGAGTTGTATGGGAGGTATCCGAACAACCACTCCAATTCATCTCAAATTTTAGACAAATCAGGGATTTGGGAAACAACACCCTCGTATCAAATTTGAAGTTCCTATCTTTATTAATTTCGAAGATATGCTTGTTCGGTTTTGGGATTTGTATGGGAGGTACCCGAACAACTACTCCAATTCATCTCAAATTTTAGGGATATTAGGGATTCAGGAAAACACAGCCTCGTACAGCATGGTCCGATTACGATCATTTACAGTCCCCGCCTTACCTTAGTCATTGTTAACCTACAGTATAAATTTCATTAAGATAGCATCATTATTTTTTGAGTTATCGTGCGTACGGACGGACATCGCTAAATCGACTCAGGAGGTGATCCTGTTTCAGAATATATATACATGTCTATACCTAACGCGCTTCCTTTTGGTGGTTACAAACACCATACCAAAGTTAATATACCCTATACTTAATGTATACCCTAAACCATACAATAAATCTGACAACGTAGCATATTGTAAATTTAACATTATATTTAACATCCATTCTCGTTTATTCAGTTTATAACACATTCAGCACTAATCTAATCTAATAATATATAATCTTGATAACTAATCCTTTTTGTATTTTAAAAATTGTTTAATTGTAATACATTTTTAAATTTTATCTTAATGATTTGTAATATTATACCTATAACTAGAATGAATAAAAATTATTTGAAACTATCAATCTAATCTAAATTACTTACAAAAAACTGTATTAAATTACCAGTATTCAAAATATTATCTATTTTAGTACATATAGCAATACGAAGTTATAATGTAGATACTGTACCAATTTATTTAGAAAACTTTTTTGTTTTCAAGGTTAAATTGTATATCAAAGAAAAGAATAAAAAACGTACCTATTAGTATAAAATAAAAGATGAATAAATTTCATATTCTTAGATATCGCGACTATTTGGGGCACAGCCTTATTTTTATTTTCTATACTAAAAAATTTGTTCTACTTGGAATGTACAATAGCTACAGCCGAGTAATCAACGGTTTAGTGAAATTAATGATTCACGAAACTGAAACTTAGTCAGATATAAATAATAAATGCCTTAGTGGATGCACTATACTCCTAATAGGAGTGGCAAGATAAAAAAATAAAAAAAAATAAAAATGGCAGATACGAGTTTAATGACGTAATTAAAAAAAAAAAACTTACCAGAATCTAGATTATAAATATCTTTGGATTTGTTATCACGTGACAGTTAGATTAAAATTTTCACTTATCTTATGATCATAAATATCTTCGAATTAAATAAAAGTTATTAAATTTTCAATATAGTAAGAACCGAATTGTACCATTATCTCCTCTTCATCACGGCGTGAAGTTGGAGGAATTGGAATGAACGTTTCTTTTGAGGCCGCAGCCGAAGTTTCAAAATTTTTATTTTCAACGAGTATCTTCTCATATTTTAGTTATTTTTTAGGAGCTGAATATTTAATTACTTTAAGAAGCTTAAGAAATAAAAAATAAAAATTAAGATGTATCTTACTCTATACAAATTTATTTTATTTTATGTTTTTCAACCTTTAATGAATTTTGTTATGGCTGAATATCACTGCACTTTAACAAAAATATGTAGTGGCGAATATACTTTAGTAAAAATACATGTAATAGTAAATACTGACATTAGAATTCGTTATTTATAAAATAATTTTAAGTTACTTTATTGATAAAATTAAGATTTTTCATGTTTATAAAAATTAGTAGCTAACTAAATTAGTTTTTTCTATATTTGATTTGTTTTCATCAATTTATAAATTAAAAAATTTTTTCCGTCTATTTAAATAAGGGATGATGGAAACCCTAAAACATAAAACTCGATATATCTACGAAACTATCACGTCTAAAAACTCTGTTATAATTTTTCCGTCCCGGCGTATAGTCATCTTTAAAATAAGGCATTATTTGTCAAAATAGGGCTTATAGTTTTCGCGTAATCGCTAAACAAAAATTCGGGCTTACGAAATTCTATACATGTATAGATATTACTGTATAACTGAAATTGACTACAATTAATCTAAATATTTGGATAATATTAAATTTATGTAAAATAAAATATGTATATACATAGTATTAAACTTTTAAAATGAAATACTTACAATTGATTTTCTTTCTATATTGTTATTGGTTGAATCTTTTGCTCAAACTGTGCATTATGTTTATAACATATGTACATAATATATTATAATATAAGTATATTATACAATTCAAAAAAGTTGATTCAAAAATAAGTGGATAACTAAACTTAAGATGATAAAAAAAATTGGAACCATTTAAGTTTATCATTAAATATTTAATTTTATTCAATATTTTAAAAAGGGCGTCAGTAGCCCAGTGGATAAGAGCATATAAAATCCGCAATAAACACTGTGGAGTGTGGGTTGGAATCCCACCCACATTTATGTGGCAGAGAAATGCCATAAAAAAAAATATATATGTGTATTTTAAAAGTGACATTTTATTACCCCAGTATTCTTTTTATGATATGTAAATAGCAGGAGAGATTAGGTATATATATAGAGAGTAGGTATACCTGGTATAATTTATATTTCTTTTTTCTAACAACAGTTATCTTTTATAATTAAGTAGAGAAACTATTTCTAAGTACAAATTATTTTAAATTCCTTAAAGGTAATAGTAAAATTACTTTAATTTTCTTATTACATTTTTTTCGTTTATTTTAATATTTATTATGAAATATAAAAAATGCCATGTGACGTGGCGTTTTATACGTGTAAACTGCCGTTTTTTTATCAATTTATTTATTTTATTTATTATTAGTTTAGTTAATTATTTATAGTATAGAATTATAACAATTATTATAATTATAACTAACAGGAATACCTTGCCCGGATTATTTTATTGGTTTTATGAAATAAAAATTACTAACTTTTTGCCTTAATATAATTTAATTAATATACAAGTTAAAGAATGTATATTTAAATCTTTTTAAAAAAATAATTTTTGGACTAATATCCACTTTATTAATTATAATTATAATGACAAAATTAAACTCTAACTTAACTAATTAAATCAACATTATTTATACTATTAAATTGCTGATATTGCAATCTAATATATTTTGATGTTTAATGGAAAAATTTTACATTACAAATAAAATTATTGGTTAATTTAACACGGGAAATTATGAAATAACTTAAATTAAAAAGCGCTAACGTTGTAGCATGTGCCAGTGAAATATTCTAACCATAAGTTGGCTCAGCTGACTTAACTCTTTCTGACTTAAAGCTTTCCTAATTTCCTGACGTTGGTCAAGTGCAGATTGTAAGAGTAGTCCAGGTTCGGTTTAATTTTAATTAGGTTTGATTCGTTGGGCATTATTGGGGATAGTATTTGTGACACTTTTACATCTTTCTTGATAAATATCCAATTTTTAATTTCCACGGTTTCATTCTGTAATTGTATGAAAAAATTACCAAGTGGTCATTTTTCGGTGTTATTAACCATTAGGATTTGGTTAAAGTTGTTGAGTTG
>OX352772.1:132596397-132702888 GCA_947095535.1 Poecilobothrus nobilitatus | reverse complement strand
CAAAGCGCTCATTTAATTCACTAGCTTTCTTTATAACCTCTTTCGGTGATAAGTCCTTCAATAAAGTAACGCTTGTTTTGTTTGTTTTTTTCCTATTATAGATAATTTCAGAAATACAGTCCCATATTTTTGCAAAATTATTTAATAAGGTATTGAATTTATGTCCATAATATTCTGTTTTTTTAATTCGTCGCAAGTTTGTGGCTCTATTTCTATAATATTGTATTCCTTTTCTATGTATTTGTTGCTCGGATTTTTCACTAATTTTAAGTGTCAAAAGTATTTTGCGTTGATGACCATTAGCTCATCATCCATCCAAGGTTTTGAGTTTCTATTTTGCTATTTTTGCTTTATTTTTGTTGTTGATTCATTTTTTTTTTTGTCTTAATTTTTCCATAAATTCTGCCAGCATTTCTTCCATATTTTTTGTTGTATCTAAAATAATAGGATTAATTTTTAATATGTTTTGTAATTTATTTAAGTTAATGAATTTTAAATATTTATCTTGTGAAAATGATTTCTTGTTTATTTTTTGTTGTTCTTTTGACGTTTCAATTAATATTACGTTGTGGTCCAGTATGTCAATATTTACATTAGAGAAATTTATTTTCTCATTTATATTATTTTGTAAAAAAATGGTCTAAGAATGTATTTAATACACTTTTTGTTGTAGTGCAGTTTCATTGCATAAATTATTCATTGACATAAAATCATTATATATATTTATTGACAATTGAAATTGATTCTAAAATATTGATATTAAAATCGCCAGTTATATAAGTAGTAGTGCTCTTCTGAGCTGTTACTTGAATAATTTTTTTCTAACAATTCCATGAACATATTAAACACGACCATTCGGACGGTGCTCTGTATATATTTATAACATTATATATGTTTTGGTTTTTCGTTATTCTAACACTCACAAAACTGTCGTCTTTATCGCTATATATAAAACTTGTGTAAATGATAGTTTTTTATTTACAAAAATTGCACAGCCACCACCTGTTTTATTTGGTGTACAGCTGTAAATTGAATTGAAATCTAAAATATTGTAACATTCTTTATCATTTTCATTGAGGCATGTTTCTGTTATACATATTACATTGATATTTCTGTCAAGTGTTTTAAGCATAACCTCAAACTTCGTGTAATTACAATATTTTAAGTGAATCCTCATTATTTCTATTTATGTTTTTATTTATATCTTCTAGTGTAGCATATATTTTGTTGCTTCGGTTAAACGATGACAAGAAATTTATATCAGTTTGTGAGTTCATTAATAGTTTTTTTAATTTTTTACATGTATTATTTTCCCAGTCGGGGCCTCGGTGGCCTAGTGGGTAAGAGCGTATAAAATACGTTGTAAACACCGAGGGAGTGTGAGTTCGAATCCCACACAGGTCGTAAGAGTTATTCCCCTTACGACATTTACAGCAACGCCTGAACAGGAAAGGCTGTGTAATTTTGGCAGAGAAATCGGATAAAAAAAAAAAAATATTCCCAGTGTTTAACTTTATAATTAAAATCTTCCCATTTTAAATCCAAGCAAATTGGATTATATTATCTCTTTTTAAATCTCGCCCTTTTTTTGAATTACATTATTGAAAGTTGTTCGTTGTTCATTTATTTATACCGCTTGTTCTGTATCATCTTCGAAAATTTTGCCAGTGTTTCAGAAATTGTTTTTTTCTTTTTCTTGTTTATATTTAGTTAGTAGGTTATCTCTTTCACTTTTTTTCATAAATTCAATGACTACTTTTGGTGGAATTGCAGTTCTAGTTTCTTCATCTTCATAATTAATGCGATATACCTCCTTGATTGAATGGTGATCAATGTTTAGTTCCATTATTTTAAAATTTTAATAGCTGTCCATTAGATTTTCATTTTCTTTTGTTGGAATTCCAAAACTTCGCATAGAATGATCACTTTCTGAATTTAGAACTATATTTCCAATTGTACTTAAATTATGTGAATTTTTGTTTTCTAAGTTATTTATAAAACAATTTCTGCTACGGCGGTCGCACTCTTCCTTACGTGTTTTACAAAACAAAAGTAGCTTTTGCTTCTATATTTCATTAAATTTTTGGGTTAATACTCCAGTACAGTTTTTATGAAATGTTTTTATTATTTCATAAAACTGTACTGGAGTATTAATGTTTTTATTACAAGTATAATGTTTTTATTACAAGTTCCATCACAAATTAAAAAAATATTTCAAGTTTTATAAATGACATTCTAAATTTAAAAACAAAAAAAAAGTGTTATAATGGCTATAGTCACTGTTATATAAAAGTATGTAATGGCTATAGTCACTGATGGCTATAGCAAAATAGTAATAATAATAGGCCAATTCATTGTTTTCTTACTGTCTCACTCCCAATTCAATGTTTCCGTATCCATTTCCTATCCCTACTCCTTATATTAACTTCGCAGATAAGGGTTTCATCCCATTATATTGGCTAAAGAGGGATATGGGTTTAGTCAGTAAGAATCTGACACTACCAAGGCGAAGTTCTTGGTGTCTTTGAAAAATTCCCACCTCCCTTAGAAAAAAAAAAAATTTAATGAAGAGTTGTGTTTTTAACTGCTACGGAAGAAGTTGCGTATTCAATTGCTTCTAGTATATTGGCATAAGGCAGGTTTTCGACTTCACTATAAGATGTTGGACTTCTTCTGTATTTAGAAAGTTGGTGTTTACTTGTTAGCTTGTGGACTGCTCTCACTATTTTTTTGACATCATCTTTAACAATTCTTATTTTATTGAAAATTGATTGGTGAACTTGTACACTTGAGTTTTCGTTGAGTTTGTTGATTATTTCATTGTATTGATTTAATAGATTTTCGGTTGTATTGATTAAAATATGATTAAATTTTTACTGCTCGGTATTATTTAGAATTAGCTTGTTGTAGCTTTCTAGTAATGTATCCCAATCTTCGGCGTCTAGATTAACGCTTCTGCCTTGTTGGTTCAGTAAGTTTTTTGATAAGATCTTCTATTTTCTGGAGTTGAGATGTAAGCTGAATTCTGGAATGTAAGTTAATTTCAGGAATTATTTAAAGTTTCCTTTCAAGTTATGTCGCACGTCTTGTTTCATTGTGCATATTGGTGATTTATATTCTTGTATTTATAGTTTAGAGAGTTATAGAGAGTTTTTTATTTCAGCTTTGTGAATCCGTCTTCCGGATTCTGTGGTGATTGTAACCCTATTATTTCTACCAACAATTTCTTTTTTATAAAGTGGTTTATTTTTGTCTTTAGTTTGTTTTATTTCGGCGATTACGGTTTTTCCTGGTTGGTTCCCTTCTTTTTAATTTTTTCCTTTCCAATTTCTTTTCTTGGCTTTTCTTTATTTTCTATCTTAAATCTTCTTTGATTTTTTCTGGAAAGTTGACTAAGTTCTGGTAATTTACTCGCTATTACTAAATGATGTTATTTAATCTGTCGACTGCTATGTTATCTTTTAGAGATAGATCTCTATATTCCTGTTGTAGACATCTTAACATTTCTTCAATTGTTAAATTAACTATTTAGATAACTCTGTTTACTTCACTTCTTTGTGAAGGAGTGAAATATATTACGATACAAATTTAGTTCTCAGATAAATTGTTATAAGGGGACTGGTGGAACTTGCTCCATTGTCCATAACAATTAGCCGTAGTTTTGTGTAGTAGTGTAAAATTTTTATTAATTTCTCAAAAAATTATGAAATGTAAAACGGATTTGCTCTTGATTTTGAAGTATTTTGCAAATTTGGTTAATTTGTCTATGATTGTGATGAATTTTTCGTTTTTAATTTCCATTAGATCGATATGGAGGATGTCGGCAGGAGTAATTCGGAATCTGTGTTTCCATCAAATGCGATTGGTTTGGATGACGGTCATGCTTGTTTATGTTGAAGATGTCACAATTTGCTGTATATTTTTTAATTAAGCTTGCCATCTGTAGGAAATAGAAATTTTCCAAAATTTGTTGTTTATTCTCCTTCCAATTACAATGTTTCGCTTGCGTTAATTTTCGATGATGTTAAATTTATTTGTTTATTACAAATATCTTTTACGACTCGTTGAGTAATTTTCCTAATTTTGTATCCTTGAAAGTGTTCTCTATAAATTTCTTGCAATGTTTGGATTCAATTTTAATGTGTGTACTTCGATTATGTTAGCGGTGTTATTATCTTAAAACAAAAAAATTTAAATTTAAAAATATTAAAAAATTTAAAAAAATAAATATTGTGAATAAAAAGATGATAATATATTATTTTTACTGCGTATACACTATAAAATTTATTATATAATTTACATAAAAAGACTGATAAATAAAACAAAAAGTTTTCGTATTTAGCGGCAAAGACGCCAAAAGACTTAAAATGGCGTAATGTAGTCAATCTAAAATAAAATTGGAAGAGAATCAGGTGTAAGATGTACTGGAGTCTGTGGCATAATTTTCCATGTGCCAGTAAAGTGCGATAGGATTAATGAAAATGCGGTAAATGTGATTAAGACAGATAAAATAGTAAAATTTATTTGTGATGAATGTGTTATGTACATTTATAATATTGATGAAGTATTACATTCCATGAGAGAAAATGTAAATAAAACTGAAAGCTATTTAAAAGAATATAAAAATGAATTTGAAAGGTGTTTAAATAAAAATGAATTTGAAATCAAAAACTTATTAGAATCGATTGAATTAAGAAATATAGAAAGAATAAGCCTTTTAAAATCTACACAAAAAAATGTGTTAAAAATGTTCGAGAAATGAATAAAATAAGTAATACTATACAAAATTGAAAATCACTTAGTGATCGAATGTGAAAAAATTAAAAATGTAACAATTTGTGGAGATATGAAAAAGATTATTAACTATTAATTTTCTCTTCGTCAATTCTATTCATTTGTAACGAAGAGGAAAGGAAAAGACTTCAAGTACTTCAAAATAGGGCAACAAGAATCATACTAAGAAATAATGGACAAATAGCGAAGAACGTTTAAAACAACTAAACTTAATGTCAATTAATCAAAGACTAAACTTCAACACGTTGATATTTATTTTTAAGGTGAAAAATGGAAATTTACCAGTCTATCTCCAAAAAAACTTGAGTTATATTGGTGGCTATTATAATTTAAGAAATGTAGGTGATTTAAGACTTCCACTTTATAGAAGGACAAGGACGCAAAATAGACTATTGTACAAAGGAATGCAACTTTTTAACGAGCCACCGGAACGCATTAAACAAGAGACAAACTTAAATAGATTTAAAAAATTGTTATTTAAAGAATTAATTTAATACAAAAAAAAAATAAATGAAATTATTATAGATAAATGAAACTAATAAATGAAATTTTAAAGTTAGTTAATCTTGTAGTAACTTTTTTCAATTTTTGTAAATAAAAAAATTCTATGGGTAAAATATAATAATATAACAAAATTGCATATTCGGTAATTTATGATTTGCTTTTAATAATAAAATTTTCAAAACGTAAATCGAATTGACAAATATTTTATTCATAACTTAATTCTTAAAATTCTGCCCGCCTTGACGTAGTCTAACCATATTGTAGTATTGGGTTGAATTAGATTGCTGTATTTGGATGGTGTGATTCAAGATTGATCTTAAAACGTCGTTCAAACGATTTCAGTGTCACCTTTAAATTGTGAGGCAGATGATACCATAAATATAGCATAACTAATCTAGTAGTCCGAGAGAGCTAAACGTCACAGTATAATGATGTATGTCGTGATAATGCAAGTTGACAGCTGATTTTTTTGATTTTTAAATTAACTATGTGAATTTTGAAATTTTTCCAATTCTTGGGTCATATTAATAGTGCCCTTGAACAATGCAGCATGTCTCTAGTGATATAACGTCTATTAATCTTTCAACTGGTGTGAATGAGAGCCTAGAGTTACTTGCTAAAATATTATATCCTCGAATAGTTTCGTGTTTTTGTTTAATTATGCACTTACCTTCCATTTGGAGAATTACTACGCCATTTAGCGTTCTTGATGATAAATTTCGATCACACACTACCATTACAGCTTATTTATTTCTAAATGAGTAAATCAATGCATTTGCTTCAGACAACTGAATACATTATGAGCCGTTTATAGCTAATATAATTTCGTATTTACTCGATATGATTCCTAAGCGCATTATATCAATCTCACATGAGCTTATTACATGATGATCCTTCATGATAAATAGGGTATTGGCCTTTGCACATTCCATTGCCTTCTTCTAATATTGTACCCTTGTTTAGTTCTAGATTATTTAATGTGAATATAATTGGTCTCTATGCAGATTTACAGCTAAATATAGTGCAGAATGTTTTATTGTTATATATGTGTCATTTAAACTAATTGGCAGTGCAACGATACGGTACAGTTCAAACGGTTCTAATGCTAATAATGGTAACGTTAGTTGAAAGATTATATATTTGTTGGTGACTCTGTCTTCTATCTGGAGCAAACTGTATGCCTTACTTATTTCTGTAATAGTTGTTGGTGATCTTATTTGTGATATGTGATATTTATTGTTGAATCTATAATTGAAGTTTGGTCTTGTAGTAATGTTATTGTGTTTTCCCTATTTTCTTGTAGTTCATCAATGATAAGTTATAACTACTCAGAATAATCGGCATCTAATATTCCAAACAGTGCGCTAGAAAATTTCCAACAATATTCAACCGCGCTCTTTTAATTCTTTTGCGATCCTTCAATAGCTCATTTTCTTCATTCAATTCTTCCATAAGTTTTTCAAATTGGTTTATTGTTATCGAGCAAGTAGATTGAATGGAAGGTTCTGAATACAGTTTTTTCAAAGTTTTAATGCCAGTTAATAGTAATTTGTATTCTCGCCAAAGAAGTGTGTTGTCATAATAAATTTGCAACTACAATACCATCTTTTTCAAGATTCATTTTGAATATGTTTTACTAATTTGCACCTTGCTAATATTGCAGATGTATGTTTGTGGAATCTACTGATTATGTTAACGGATTACCAATTAGGAAATGTGCTGAAGTTAATGCTAGAAAATTGGAAGGATTCCTTGACTTTGCGGTAAGCGGTCTTGAATTAAGAATTGCTTCTGCTTCGATTATTCCGGTTTCAAGTTCTTCATATGCTAAGGATGCAGAATGCAATACACGCTGTATCAGGTATTTGACCGATTTAACAGTGGCTTCCCATAACCCTCCAAAATGTGGTGCTCTAGGTGGAATGAAATGGAGTTCAATAGTTTTCTCTGAACAAGTTTTTGCAATGTTCCTGTGATCTCTTTGACTGGAATATTTCTGCCAATAAAATTTTAATACAATATCCAATACAATTTTAATAAATATTTTTACAATATCCTCTTCTGCCTTTCTTCCTGTATTCTTCTTCCTACAATGTAAACGGTTGTTCCTACAACCGTTTAAGTGCTCTTAAAAATCTGTCTGTTGATAAATATGTAACAAATTCCATGTGTACGGCTTTTGTTACGAAACAATACCACTACATATGATTCCTGTAGTATTTTCCTCTGAGGTTGTAGTGTATTATTATTGGTTTACAAAAATCCACCCTGGTATTAATAAATGGTTGCGTGGTTCAATTCTATGTTTGGGTAAGCTCCACATCATTTGTTGGAATTGTTGGGGTTTTGCTCTTGAACATTTTACACAACAATGAACAATTGAACGGGCCATTGATTTAACCTTTATTATGCAATATTTAATAATAAATAAATAAATTATTATAATAAATATATAATTTATAAATATATAATTTTTTTGATATAAATGATAAATTTATTATCTAAAAAAATTGCCTTACAAATTTATTATCAAACATATATAAATACCTTGTGAAATGTATGTCCTTCAGCCTATTTAAACCGTCTATAAAGTTTGGCCACCTTAAATTTAACTCATTGTTCAATGGTTCGTCCCAATCCAACTTCAAAGTACATAAATGCTGCAAAAATATTTTTGCTGTTACAACTACTAGCCCCATTAACCCTAATGGATAGCTGCAGAATATATAAGTACACTGTTCTTTTTGCTAGCTGATTTACTTCTTTCGAAGTAGATGTCTGATTTAGGTTTTTATACTAGCCCTAATGTCTTTACTTTATTTTTTGGTTGATCCGGCTTGTTTAGACCAATTCCGATGTTTTCGGGTGGAAACTGCTGTAGTAGAGTCATATGATTTGTACTCCATTTTCGCAATCTCCTTTGAGATTCGCGTAATTTGCAAGGGCTATCGGAGAAGAGAAGCATACTGTAAATCTTCCCTTCGCATTTTGTTTTACTGTTTGTTCAAATTTCGTTTTACATTTAACATCAGCTTCACAAATTTTCTTTGATGGTTCCTCAACTTCGTCCAATTTTCAGAACCTTTCTAGTTGATTCTGGATTTCTTCTTCAGTCCTTATCCCACATTGAATTCCATCTTTCGTAACACCATCCAACCAAAAACAGTATTTTTCGTTACATGCAAATTCCGTCCAATTTTAAGTTGGCCTTTTCTCATTACGTCGGATTGTGCACATCTACGCCCCCCGGATTATGACCCACCCCAATGAGAAAAAACCCTAAAATTTCGGAGTATGAATTAAGGCCTCAAAATAAAAATGATAAAACGCCCAAAAAAAAATATGGCTTCAAAATATAAATAAAAAAAAACCCAATTGTTTTTTATTTTGGGGCCATAATTCATAGTGACTTGAAAAAAATCTTTGCTTTTTATAAATTCTTCTTCTTGAAAGACTTTTAAAAACTTCAAATAATTTCCATTTTTTTGAACTTTGCGACCTAAATCACCATTTCACGCTTCCAGGCCAAAAGTAATACTCGTGCATTGGTCAAAGATAGAAAAATCGGAAATATCCTGATTTTTTGTAGAATATTTATATATAATGTATATTCGAGGTGTTGAACTTAGGGAGATTTTAAAGTTGGATAAAAAATTAGGATTATATGCTTTTCCAGAATATATACAGAATCTTAACTTTGCAACCGTCTATAAAATGGTATATTCTAAGAAATATATTGATAAAAAAAAAAAGAAAAATGAGAAAAAAAATTAATATTTTTATGCTAATTCAATTTTTTTTGTTTAACCACTATATAAATATTCTAGAAAAAGAGGCAATCCTGATTTTGAATCCAACTTTAAAATCGCTCCTAATTCAGAATCTCATATAATATACAGGGTTTTCCAATTTGAGTGGTATGATTTCTTTTCAAAAAAAAAACACACTATTAACAATTAACTCAAATGTTTTTTATTTAATGTGAAGTAGAACGATACAATTAATTTCTGAATAAAACGTTATTCAAATGGCCTCAACGTTATTCATATATATATTCTGGGAAAAGCGCATAAACCTGATTTTGAATCCAACTCTAAAATCTGTACAAAAGTGTTAATTATTTTCTTAAAATAGTTGGAAATGCAGAGTATATTTTTTTCTAATAATAATAAATAATAAAATGAAATTTTTAGATCTCCATTTAAATTTGTTTACAAATTTATTATTTTATGCCCATATTTCGGGGACAAGGTTTGTTCCAATATTTATTGTTTATAGTAAATAGTGAAAAAATATAAATTAATAATAAATTGTTTAAATATTTGTATTTATATTTTTATATAAAATATGTTATAAAATGGTTAAAGTTGAAATTATAAAAATTATAAATTTTTTAAGAAGTTATATTTCATCTAATTTGTGATATGAAGCATACTTCATATTTATTAATAACTTAGTTAATAAAAAATTGTACTAACAACTAACATATATTTTAATAATTTAATTGCAAACAAACATTTAGTTTAAAAAAATTTAAATAAAATTAAAGCTAATAAAATTAAAATAAAAAATGTTGAACTAAAAATTAAAACTATAAAATTAATTTCTTTCAAGAATATCGTCAAATGCGCACTCATGCGAATTACTTAATGTAAATTTAACTAACTTGGTTTATAAGGTTCTTATATTATATTATGTAAATATTGCGTATCGGTTTTAAAGTTAGTTGTTGTTTTTCTGTGCATTTGTATGTTGAGAGCTTCTCAATTTTTTATTCTTCGCCAACTATTTTCAAGTCTTGGACCTCAACGCTCACAAATGGAAATTTTGGATGGGTATAAAACAAATAAAACAATTTTTATAGAATAATGAGAATATATTGGTAATCTATAGGGATAAAGTTAATAAACATGTTTATTGTCAAATATAATTACAAAGACAAAATGATAGAACATCTATCTGCCAAGACTACTTACGAACTCCTAAATACAACAAACAACATTAACAATAAACTAAAAAAAGACGTCAATGACTTTATAAATGAAACACATGGGAAAATATATATAAATAAATCAGATAAAGGTGATTTAATTTGTACCTATGCTATACCACTAAGAAAATTTGGAACAAATAAATATATAAAATAAATTTCCCTATTAGACCGATTTTAATCACTATTAATACACTGACCAGCAAACTGGCCAAACTCGTCAATAATGTCCTATGCAACATAAAAGAAATGATATACAATATAAAGAATTCTTTCGATTTCAAAGAAATGATAAAAATTGATAATAATGACACATTGGTTTCTTTTGACTTTGTTTTCTTATATACAAATACTCCACAGAATGAAGCTATTGTAGCCGTTATAAAAAGATGACCAAAAATAAAACTTCATAGGCTTCTTTCTAAGAAATATTTCATACAAGCGTTACAACTATGCATAAATAAAATCAACTTCATCCTTTTCAAAACTTTAACAAAAAATTGCTACCCATATCATACCAAAGGCACAATAATAAGAAAAGTTAAATATAATAAAAATAGCAATGAAACAAAAAGAGATAAACTACATACCTAAAAATGACATATATACAAGAAATCTATTATCTAAAATGGAAGATGATATGGAAACAATAGAATTCATAATTCATTATGAATTAAGGTCCCAATATAAAAATGAAAAAAGACCCGAAATCGCTGAAAATTGTGGTCTATTTTCATTTGAAAAATCGCCCCAAATCCCATATAAATTTTGGGGCCTTAATTCGTCGGGCGTAGATTCGCACAGCCATTACATCGTGGTATAACTCCGCACCAGTTAGGAAATCTATGTGATTTGGACTATTAAAATGTGGATCTGCTAACTCTAATGTGATTGGTGATCCACGTTGAAATATCGATGTCATGAGCGGGTTGATTCGCGGTAATTTTTGTTAATACGAATGTTTCGATCTTTGCCACGAAGCTCATGACCCTAGAATGTAGTTCAATATTAATTTTTCTCTGGGGTTTTTTTCTTCCCTATCCTATTCCTTCAATGTGTATTAAATCATTTTTTTCCTCCAATTTTAACATATTTGCAAGATGAGATGACATACCTTGAATATAAGCTTCATTTGATTTTAAAATGTTAACCTCAACTGTTCCTAAGATTACATAGCTGTGGCGATAATATGCGCAACATGATACTACCCTGGGCGAATTAGCTTTTGTATCCGCTTGATTTATTCGTTCAGTTGGTTGTGTACTTTTTTCTTGTGAAAGCCCGTTTTTTTTAAATGAATTAGGGTGTTATGTTTTTTGCTGCATTTTCCGTATACTCTTGATTGGCAATTCTTGCTAGTACGTTCCTTTTTGAGGCAGTTGTAACAAATACCTAATCGTTTTACTATATTAAAACGCTCTTGAATCTTCTGTTGCAGAAATTTGGGAGAGGAAAATAAAGAATGATTTCCCTTGACTTGAGTATAATTTCGTGTCAAGTTAACACGCTGAAGTTTACACACTTGCTGATATTAATTCCCCTTTAGTTTTAGTTCTCAAACATTCAAATGATTGGAATCTAATTTCTAAAAATTTTAGCAACTCTTTTAGCGATTGCAATTCTCTTGGTTCCTTAAGTGAATGCTCAAATAATGTATGAGTGGCTCTATCAAGCTTTTTTATTATAATATGTGTTAAAATTCGATACCATGATGTTGTTGAAATATTGGTATTTTCTAAGGCCATTACACTCGTGGATTTTCTTGACGTGAATTTAATGCTGATTGTGACATAACTTCGTTTAAAATAGTTGTTACTATTAATCTCTTATTTTCGTATCTTTCTATAAGTGTATTCCGTGCTACCTTGTAATTGCTCTCTCCTAGCTTAAAATGTCGTATGAGCTTTTCTGTTTCACCATTTATATTGACCTTGAGATACCATATTTTTAGACAATTCCCAATAGGTTGTGACTGAACTATTTGAACGAATAACTCACGAAACTGTCTCCACATTTAATAATTCCCATCGAATTTTGGAATTTCAATAGTGGACAATTTAAGTGACGAAGTTGATTGCTCGCTGGATTTTGAATTATTATTTGTTTTGAGTGCTGTGCAATTTGTTCAATTCTTCTTCAATGTTTATCACTGTTTTTTGGTCCTCCAAACATAAATACTTCTGCATGTCGTAATTTCCTGCTTCTGGATTTAGAATATGGATCTGGAATATGTGTCAATCTGATTCCATAATCTCTCAATATACTTGGTCTCGTTTTGCTTGTTTTGTTTTACTTTTCCTATGGGCTATGACCTTGTATTCGTTCAATATTATGTAGTAACGGATGTATTTGCATTTGCTGTAGCCTTACGAACTTGATGAATTCTTCACTCGGTTCGTCCTCTCCTTGTTTTGACGCTTGGTCAACTGCCACTGTGTCGCCAACCTCCCTTCGATTGATGTCTTGTACTTGAAACTTGTCATCCAGAACATTTAATACTATAATGTTTCTTTGAAACTCATTTTGAAATTCGTAAACACCCTTTACTTTACTGAAGTAATCGGAAGTAAAATAGTTGTGTTTCAGTTGGTCACTTAATTGTTTTCTGATTGTGTTGTCATTTTCTTCAAATGACCTTCATACTTCTTAAAGTTGTTCCAATCTTTTCGCATAATAGATTAATGTTATTCTGTTTGCCGAATCCTTTTGGTCATTTCTAATTACCCGTTGAATTTCTTGACCTAAATTGTTTTGATTTGTTGCTAATTCTTCCATTTTTCCAATGCAACACAAATTTATATACCTATGTGTATATATTACTTATATATATTTGTTTTAATTGCGTGACAGCGTTTCCATTACACTCGTTAGTTATATCATGTAGCCTTTTCACGTCGGGGTCACCACAATTTTGTTCACATATGAACGTCGCAAATACCAAAAAAATAAGCAAGCTTGATTATACGAAGAGTTCTGCAGCAGGTCTAGTTACCATTACATAAATTACCATTACACAAATGCAATTAAATTTGGTTGTAGTTAGCCAGTATCTTGAGCAGCACTCAAGAAATTCAAATAAAAGGTCTTTCTTTACTGATTGTTTGACCAAATGTAATTAATTTATTTAAACAAAAATTAACTTATTTATAATAGAAAAGTTACTGACTTAAGCTATATTAATTTTTAAATTACAGAAAAAACATTAACTTAATTACAACAAAAGTTCTACAGGTAAAATATAATGATATAAAAAAATTGCATATTCGACAATTTATGCTAATACAACATTATTAGTTTTCACTTTTTAATAATATGAAATTTGTTTTGCTTTTAATAATGAAATTTATAATACGTAAATGGAATAGACAAAATATTTTATTCATAACTTAATTCTTAAGACAGATGATGACAGTTTTTACTTTAAAATCCTTATACAAAATTCGAGCCTTGTGATTTCTCTAAGACTGATGTAATGTCTGTCAAAATTCGGATGTTGTTCTTCGTACATTGCCTCTCCGTTTCCTACTGATATTATCAGTTGATTTCGAAAAGCATTAATCGGCGTTTCGCAATGTGGTATGAGGTCGGAAGTATCATTTTCTGCGCTGTGAATTGTTTCCACTGATGGCGTGTCGATATTTTGGTTTCGGATACGGCGTCAGTTGATACTGAGCTATAGTTTTGTGCCGCTTCAGATGCTGTATCAGTTAAAGAACTCTCATATTCTCTTTCTGGGTTTGTAAGTGTATTTGCTTAGATTTTTAGTCTGCATAATGCATCTGCCATACAATTTTAGTCTGCATATTCAAGTTCATAGTTGCACTCCTCAAACAGTGCTTTCCAACCTTTTAGTTTCTCGTTGTTGTTAGTGTTACTTAAGGTAAACGTCAACTGTTGATGATCGGTCAAAATTCTGATTTTTTTGCACCATATAGGTAATTTCGTAATTTGTCCAATGCCCATTTGATAGCGAACATTGTACTTTAGTTATTCCTTCGTTTGTAGTTTAGTTTTCCTCAGTTTTGTTAAGAGATCTTGATATATATATTATGGGTCTGTCCTTGCTAATTTTCCCTTGCGAAAGCACTGCTCCCATTGCCTGGTTTGTTGCGTCTATTTTGAGGTTAAAAGGTTGCTCGAAGTCCGAAAATATGAGAAGATCGGATGATGATAATATTTGTTTTTAATTTTGAAATGCTTTGAACTCATATTTTTCGAATTTATTTTCCTTGACCGATTTGATTTTAGTTGAGCGTTGTCTCCTCTTGTTCAGTTGCTTAGTGTCTTTGTGATTTTGGAAAAATCTCTAACTAATTGTCTTTAGTAAGATGCTAAACCTTAAAAGAATTTAAGCTCCTTGACATTTTCAGTCGAGCGAATTCCTAGTATTGCTTTTAGCTCCTAGCAATCTTGTTTGATACCTTTGCTGGTTATGATGTATCCCAGACATTCTACTTCTTCCTTAAGTTGACTCAAAATATAATTCAAAGATATTATATGATACTAAGGGCGAATCTGCGTTTCCTCGCATCTTTTGGCGGATACTTTGTAAGATAGCCCTATATATAGGTTTACTTTTTATTATCTCATATTGTTTTAATATACCTTCTAATCCAAGATACGTAATGATTTGGGTTACCATCAAATGTTTGTAACTCCTTTACTGCGTCAGATAACTTTCAATGCCTCTCAGATTCTGTTCATTTCTAAGACCCTGTAAGCTTGTGTTGTTGCTTGTGCTAGATGCTGTAGGTGAATTTAGTCTTTCATCGTTAATTTCTAGTCGAGTTTTTAAAGTTCTAATTTTTTCAAGCTAGTTATTATTTGCACCAGCCAGTTGTCTAATAGATTCTTTCATCTCTTCTAAGATATTGTTTGAATTCATTTTTCAAACGTTTTTTTTTTTTTTTTTTGATTTATAAAAAATTATTTTTCGGTGATTTATAATTTTTACTTACAAAACATAAGATATACATAAGAAGGTTCAGGTTCTTTCAATGTTGAAATATATCGTATGATTCCTTTTTGGCCCTGGGCTCTTATTTTCGTAAAACACCTACTGCGGCACGGTTATATTTACTACGTATTCTGGATTGTGTTCTCACGGGTACAACTACTTGAATACGTCGCCTTGGTTTAATATTGTTATGCTCCTACGGTTATACTTTTTCACCAAGGTCCCTGCTTGGGCGCTAGTTAAAAAATTTATATTTAATTCTTTTTAAAAGAATAATTTTTGGACTAACGTCCACTTTATTATTTATAATTATAATGACAAAATTAAACTGTAATTTAACAAATTAATTCAATATTGCTGAATTTGCAATTTAATATATTTGATTTTTTATGGGAACATTTTATGTGACAAAAAAAAATATTGGTTAATTTTACACGACAAAAAATTATTGGTTTCTCACGGCACAATAAGAAATAAGGTAAATTAAAAAGTGCTGACGTTGTAGCATGTGCCAGTGAAATATTCTAACCATAACTTGCGTCAGGTGACTTAACTTTCATAGTTAAGTTATTAATATGAATTTACGTATGCTGGTACATAGTCAATATTTTAATTTTTTTATATTCAACTTATATCAGTTAATCAAATTTCATTTTAAAGCCAATGGCAATGATGTAGTGGTTAAAACACCGGTCTTTATTCCAAAGGACTCGAATTCAAACCCCGGCTGGGTCATGTAAATTAATAAATAATACTACAAATTTTTCTTATTATAAGTGTTTATATGTTATAATATCAAATAATTAATGTATAATAAAATAATAATAAATTAGTTCTTGTTTAAGATAATAGGTGGCGTAGAGATAAAGAAATATTTCCGTCTCTATAGTTTTGTCCTATAGCTACATCTGAGTAATCTACGGTTTAGTGAAGTTATATATTTCAAAAACTGAATCATCAATTTATTAGTCAAATATGAATAATAAATGAATTAGTGGATATCATATGGGAATGGGAAGAAACAAAACAAAAAAATTAATTAAGTTTTTTTTTTGAACAAATAGAATAAACAGAGCTAAGAATTAGATAATTCGTTTTACAAAACAGCTTTATAGGAATCAGTAATCTATTGAGCACACAATTAGGGCGAAGTGAGTTTTCACAATATATTAAATAATATACCGAAAAATATATTCGCATTTAAATTATAAAAGACCATGTTCCAGTAATTTTTTTCGGTAAGTAATATAACATCATGTTTTTATAAATTACCTTTTTAAACACATTTTTCAAAAAACTGTTCAAAATTAGCTTATTAGTTGTACTCTGTTCTCCGTCTGTTTACAAAACTTGTACTGTTTCATGATAGTGCTACAAAATTTTACCTATATGTGTATAGTTATTTTACCTATAAATTAATGTTCTAGAATAACGTATTTTTTTGTAGTCAGCTACAGCTTCTCAATTTTTGAAAAAACCCTATTTTTAAATATGTATATCTTACTTTTTGTTTGACATATTTTCGACCTAAAAAAGCGTAACTACAGGATTGTTTTTTACCTTTATAAATCAACCAGCATTTTTTTACATTAACTTTTTCTAATAAATACATATTTATGTTTTCAAATAGATATTGAATAAGACTAAAAATATGTGTAAGAACTGTTACGTAGTGTGCTGAAAAGTGAATATTTTTACTAAAATATAATGATTGAAACATTATGATTGTCTTTATAGGATTTTTATGCATTACACAATACAGTATGTACATATTTTAAAGATATTTTTTCAGAATTAAATTATTTACATACATCTTATATAGGTACACCTTATGTTTAGTAATGCCAGTAATGTATTACTGACTGATGATATAATGGTATGAGAGGAGATTATTTATGATTTTTAATAGCTGCCAAAAATATTATGTTATTAAAACTTAAACACATTATTGTTAATATACTTAATTAGATTATTTTAGATATTATAAATTTGCTGGGAAATTCCTAATATCTTTAACTTTTTATGGAATAACAAAAACAATATAGACAAAAATAAAGAATTTTGAAAATATCTTTTACAATAATAATATTTCAAAAAATTAGGCACTCGAACAGTTACAAAAAATTGGGCATTAAAAAACAATATTTTAATAGGCACTCGAAAGCTACAGAAAATTTGTCACAAAATTTTTCTAAGATAGTACATTCATCCTACAAAATTGAACACAAATCGAGAACAACATTTTTTCTTAGCAAACTATCCTACCGAAATGGGTCAATGTGTTGTAACTAAAATAATTTAATGAGCTTCTATGCTAAAGTACAACACTCAAATTTTTAACTTAATTAGTCAAACCCTTTAAGAACGACAATAAAAAAAAAACTTTCATTGACGCTTGGTGCTGAAACGAGTTAATAGATCGTAACCGAAACAGGATATTAAAAAAATAAAAACAGGATATTTTAAACTTTTAAACAGGATATTAAAAAAATTTTAAAAATTCGCTCGACCCTTATGCCCAAACGGGTTACTAGAACTTATAAAAATTTGTAAATCTTTAACATGATCTTCGCCTGCAATGGGTTAAAGAACCGTAACGTAATATAGCCTATAACTCCTTCCAGGCTCCTAAAAATGATCCTGTAAAACCAGTAGTTTTCATGTGAATCTGAGACAAACGAACACACTTTCTGCTTTATAAGATATAACATTCAAATTATTTTTTCTGTCTATAGTTTGTTAGTTTTCATGTTCAACTAAAACAAAGTGGGATGTTAACCAAAGATTTTTAAAGGCGAACATTTTCCTAAAATAATAAAAATAGTTTAGGATGATAACTTGCACCAAAGTTTGTATGTTTTTTTCGAATTTCATATGTATGAAAAATTGTGGAAAACCAAGTGACAGTTTCTTTAGTTTTAAAGAAACGCTTTATAACTAAGAAAAGCTGTTAACACATGTAAACCATAATGTTATATTTACATTTTACATTGAAAAAGTTTTAGGTGTTTAAAAATAGTAAATTTAAAATGTTTTACCCGTAATTGCTCTTAAACTGGGGGAGGTCCAAAAAAAATTTCTGAGGCAACTAATGCTAATTTTAACAGATCTTTCTGATTCTACAATAAAATCTAAAATGATTCTACATAAAATTATTTGTGATATATAAAGGAAGCAAAATATTTTAAAATCTACTTTTCAAATAACGATAAATTTAAATACTAAATTTAAAAGAGATGTATAATTTTGATATTTGTTTATAAAGAAAAAAAAAGTCGGTCGTGTGCCGTTATTAGATTGTAAAAATGTTAAGCAACATTTGAGATATACAGCTTTGTAAATAGAGAGAGAGTCGGACGAAGGTATTGACATTTGACAGAACGAAACTAATACGCACATTTTTCAGATTACAAAAAAAATTTCAGATTCAGATAATTTATATTTAATAAGAGAAAAATATAAGTTTGCTTGTCTTACAATTCACTCAAGTATTTCATTAGCATATTCTGTTAAGCTTTGCTTATTATTAATAAATTTTTTTCCATTTTTTAATTGAATGGCAAATTATTAAATAGTTTGAAGCCATTATACATAACCATAATCAGGGTTTTTAATTTATTAAAAGTTTAACTGCAAGTCCCATATATTTCTTAAAAACTAGAGTCAAACATCTTCGTTATAAATTTACCTACCTGGTAAACAGTTTGGCATAATTTTATGTTTTATTTGAAATATCTACCATTTTCAACACATTAAGTTTTTTTGATGTAATGTGTGTGTGATTACATGTGTGATTGTAGTAATGAAGTTACATGTGTAATTGATTGAATGAATCTACTTTAATATTTTCATCATGGGATATTTTCAAAAAGAAAATAAAAGCACACATTTCACAATTTTTTTATGTGTGAGAAAAAATTGTGAAAAATCAAGAGATAGTTTCTTAAGTTTTAAACCTATGTATATAGTTAGAAAAAGCTGTTAGAACGTGTAAAAACATAATATTGCAGTAGCTTTATTTTACTAAATTTAAAAGAGATCTACATATAATTTTGATATTTCTTTATAAAGAAAAAAAATCAGCTCTCTCCTCTCAAAGTACAATGCCAAAATTTATAGATTTTTTTACATAATAAATTATATCAAAGCAAAATAACTTTTAATAATTTAACAACATTTTTATTTTATTCAATAATAATAATAATAAGCAATAAAATCGTAAAAATATATGTATGTGCATATGCATTCATTCATACATCCATTTACATTATTATATAATGTACATGATTTTTTTTTCATTCAAAATTATTAGAAGTAAAAAATAATAAAAACTGTAAACAAATACAAAACAAGCATAAGATTAATATTGACTTTGCTAACAAAAATATTACCGTTTTAATTTTATGTCATCAACAAAAGAATAATATGCATAGATATAAGTACATATTATGTACATATACAGATTTTTAGAAATATAAAAAAAAAAAAATTGTTCATATAAATTCATATAGAGTACGTATGAAATTTGGATTTAAAAAAAAAATAAAATAAAAGTTAAAGTTAGTCGGATCAAAAAGTGTTTTTTTACAAAGTTGTTGCTCTTTACTTGTGTAACAACTTTTCTTAATAATTTTTCTCATAAAATTATTCTGTTACGAAATATTCGTAAAAAACTTAAAATGTACACCAGTAAAGTACCACTGGCGGTTGTCCGATTTGCTCCAAAAGCTCATAAATTTGAGATATTTACGTCAAAAACTTAAATACATATGAAATTGCAAAAAATTCCGCTCAGTCGTTTAAGCTATACACGTGCCCACAGAACAGACATACCCACACGCAGGCATGTTGTGCAAAACTTGAGATACAAGTACAACTAGTAACAACAAGTAAACAACTTTTTAAATAGACAGAAGGTCGAACGGAGGTATTGACATTTGACGTATTTACGTACGATAAATTTTCATAGGTGTACAAGTTACAAATGTTAAAAAATAGAAAATTTGGATTTTTGAGCCTTATTATATTTTCAACAATGTCAGAAACATTTTTTCTCTAAAATTTCAAGATTCTGACTAAAGGTATTCTGGAGATACAGAGTAACCATTTTGCAAACTATATTTCAAAATATTGTTTCCACATAACGGTTTATGTACATACTAAATTACAAAAAAGTTTTATAATTTTAATATTGATTTAGAAAGTCTGACATTTGATGTTTTTAGAACAAAAAAATATTATGTATAACTTGAGATGTAAATACTATTTGAAATATGGGCAACGAAAAGGAAGCACATATGCATAGATAGCGAGAAAATTAAGCATATTTTCAAATAAATGGAACAAAAAGAGTCCACAAATTAATTTATGTCTATACCACTACACGAATAAATTTTATATTTCAAGAAAATGTTATGTATGAAAACTTTGTGAAAATGTAAATACATATGATGAAAACAATACACAATACCCATGGCACTAATTTTCTATGCTAAAATCACCTAAACTGTTCGACATCAAAATTTTTGCCATACACAATATATACTACAATAATGTATAAATATATTTATATACATACAATAAAACAACATGCCATTTCTATGTAAATAAACTTTACAATATCTGTGGTACATATGATAGTATTATACCTTCGTATATACAATTATGTTAATTAAAATAAAACAAAATGTTTTTGAATGTAGTAACATATTAATTAAAAGACAATAAATCGAACAAATTTAACAATCTTTTAATAATTAATTCCTAGGTTTGGTTTCAGAACAAAAGGTCAAAAGAAAGAAGACTGAAACAACTTACAAGCATGGGACGAGGACCATTTTTTAGTGGAGCTAGAAAAATACGTGGTTTTCCAATGAACTTAGCAGCCGGAACTTTGGAAGAAGGGTCAGCTTCAGTATTTCCATATTTTGCTTCAGAAGTAAAATTTGAATACGGTTATAATGGACCGTTTCATGCTAGTGACAGCCCTTTTTATGCAGGGCATCCTGTGGGGCCACTTCCTTATAGCACACAAGGTAAGTAATATGTTTAATGTTTTTTAAATATTAAATATTGCTCATGAATCCAATTTTTCTACAAAGGTATAGAACTTGGATATCTTTTTGGACGTAAGTACATTAATAGTTATATTTGTTTGTTTTTATATTTACATTATTAATATTTAAGTTTATCTTGATAAGAACATATATATACATCGTACATGAATTTCGATATACATGCATACATATGTAATAACTTATTATTATTTTTTTAAATTTTTAAATTTACATTTTAGGAAAATTATGATTTTAATATTAGTTAATAAAAATAACTAACTAAGCTGAAATTTTAGATGTTAAAGTTAAACTTTTCTAGCATTATAATTAAAAACGTATAGAAAGGAACAAATAAACCATGTCTAATGCAACATTTAAAGTGCGACATCTAAGATTTTATCACAACATATAGTAAAAGAAAACTTATATCTTCACTTTTAAGCAAATTTTTTACAAATAATACTCAAAACCATAGGTGGATCATGAACGGCGCATTTTACAATTTCCCCTAGGATGTCCAAAAACAAAATTGAGAAAGTTATTGATTATGCTCTGCTTCTATAACAGGAATATAAAAAAGACGAGTAAGGTAAACAGTTTTCTTCAGAAATATTAACAGAATGTATTGGTGGTGCTGAGATATCATTGTTTAAGTAATAAAGTTCGTTTCTTCAAATTTAGCTTACAAATCAACAGAAATTATTAAAACAATTACTTTATATTACAATAAAACAAGCAAATTCAATTACTAAAAAAATATAATAATTCAAAATGATTACAAACATTATTCTTTTATTGTAATATAAAATAACATTATTCTTTAAGATTCTGCAAGAATGCTAAATGAAATAAAAAAAACAATTTCATTTTCAAAATCACCTCAGCTTCAATTTAAGTTATACATTTTTCTCTTATCTTTTACCGCGTAATTATCGGTGTAATTATCTAAATATAACCATGTACTTAATTGAAATTTTGGTAAGAAAATTATTTCCCATATTGTTACATGAAAATAATAGGATTACCTACGAAATCTTGTTTGCCAAAATCTTTTTTTTTATCTTGTTTTACAAAATCTAATATTTTTTTAATGGTTTTGTAATATTGCAATATCCTATGTGGTTTATAATAATAATATAAATAAATAAATAAATAAACATTCCAAAATATTAATATTATGCACCACTTCTAATGCATTTCCGTAGTCATAACTACACCCTAAATAAATAAATAGAAACCAGCTAGTTTTTATTATAAAAAAAATATTAATAATTTTTTTATCTCATAAGTTTTATCACAATGTTAAAACACGAATTGTGATTATTTTAGTATTTCTAATAAAACAAATTTTGATTTATCATTAACTGTTAAATCATTCCTACTTTAAAACCTGTCATAATATACACGTTCTGGAAAAAGCGTATAACTCTGATTTTGTAACAATAACTATATAATCCCTGCTAATCCAAAATTTCTCATATATATTATACATAAAGTCGTCCCTAATTTTAAAGTACTTACACACTTTGTGCACTTATTGGAACCGACCTATAAAAAAAAACTAGATTTAGCAAGATTTTTTCTAAAAGCCAGATTTGAAAAAAGAAACAAAATAAAAATAAAAGAAGATAAAAACAAAACAAGACAAAAAAAAACAAGATAAAAAAAGCAAGTCTTTAAAGAACAATGTTAAAAACAAGTATTGGAAAAAATCAATAGCACATTTCCAAAATTAAAATCCATAGTAAGCCTAGAATCCATATTAAGCCATAAGTAAAGAGTAGATATTATATTGAAAAATAAATTTGTATGATTTGTTTTTTTTTGGTAAGAAAAAATTGAGAAAAATCAAACCACACTTTCGTCAATTATAATATAGTAACCCTATATTATTAAGAAAAGTTATTAACAAAAACAAACATATAATGTTGTAGCTTTAATTTTTGTATATTACTTCCAAAAAAATTGGACAGGTGCCCAAGTTACAGGTGTTTAAAAAAGGACCCCTTACAGCTCCTAAACGAAAGGCGACACAAAAATATTTCCTGAAAGACTCATACTGATTTGCAAGATCTAAGTCCTCTCATAATTTCAAGCTTCTAAGTTAAACCGTTTGAAATATAGAAAGGATCCAAATTTTTGAGTTTCACATAACGGTATATTAAAATACCGCATGGCAATGACACATATTTATTTTATATATATTTATAAAGTTTATAAAACCAGCTATCGTTTGACCTTTCCAGATGGAAAATATACCTTACAGAACCTGTGTTATAACAATTTCAAAATAGGCTTTTTTTAATTTTGTAGGGCAAATTTTGATAGCTCCGTAACGGGTGGGACTATAGAAAAAAGTTGTTCCACAAAATTAGGTTTTTGGCGATGCTTATCCATAGCTAAAATTTTATTACTTTATTTCAAAGGGTGTAGAAGTTTTCTAAATACCCAGACGGACGGACGGAGTGAAACTTATAAGCATATTTTTTCAAAATTTTTTTGAAAATGTGCTAAAAACAAGATTTCGTACCGCTCCCAAAATAATATAATTACTTAGTGTAAGCACAGGGTTATATTTCGATAATTATCTCGAAAACGGTAAAAAATAAGAGAAAAATGTATTAATTTAAATTGAAGCTGACGAATTGTGATTTTAAAAATGAAATAAAATTGGTACATAAATGGCGGTTTTTTATGCAAAAATTACAGTTATTTTATAAATATAGTGAAAAATGTCGATATTTTTCGTATTTAAAAACTTGTAACTCTTTAACTATGTGAGATAAATAAAATTTGGAATATTAGTGTGAAAGGGCATAACTTCAGCTGGCTGCTAAACGATTTAATTTCCTACTTATTCAAAGTTATTTATTCAAAAAGTTAACGAAATTATTTCGAACGCCGTTATCTCGGAAACCGTTAAGAATAGACCCCCTCCCCTCTCCAGAACAATTTTTAGCTTGTTATAGACTTCTCTATCACCTTCGTTTTTCGTGACCTTTGAGTTCCGGACATCTTGTATAAAGCAGCTTCTAACAAATGCGTGAAACCACTCACCCACTTAGTATCAAAAAAATGAAAAACTTCTAGATGAGTGGTTAGATACTAGCTGCAAAAGCCATTTAATAGAGGTTGATGTGTAACCATTTAGAAAGATTTGAAATTGCGTCTTTTTGGTTGCAAAGAGCCTCTTTTAGCCTTTTATATGTTGTATGGCGATTTCAATACTTGATGACCGAATGTCATAATGTGGGGTATCATTAAAAAGGTCTTGGCGAGCTGAACAATTTTTATTTGGAGATTCTGGTTCCCGGATATCCTGCTTGGCTCCAGAAAGCTTTTATAAGCATTTGATATAAAATCAGCTGTATATGATCATGTGGGGCATCATTGAAAAGATCTTGGCGAGCTCTTCAACTTTTCTACCCTCGAACTCTACTTTTGTTTTGTTTGTGAACCATGGTTCAAGACCGTCCTGTTTTAAGATGAGAGGATTTATAAGCCCTATCTATAAAAATCAGCGATACAATGCTTTTTAAAATATCATACGATTTAATCAACTGTTTGCAAGAAATATATCGTTATTTTGAATGTTTTTTTTATTTTATTGTAAATGGTAACTCTATTCGAGTTAGAAAAGAATTATTTTTCCAGGTGACATATTCGTACAATTGCCAAGAAAAAAATTGGTGATTGGAATAAAATCTAATTGGCGTTACCTATTTAAAAAAGAAATAAAATCTAAATTTAAAATGAAAGATACTTAAAAATTTTCTATGTAACAATATTTTCTAGATACCTAGAATTTGTATTCCGCTATTCAGAGAAACTTGCATTGCAAAATTCTTTTATGAGGATTTTAGAAAATATCCACGTGTACTCTGTAACACTGCATGTGAGAGAAGCTAACAAAGCGTCGATACAAAGCTAAGAACGCTTCTATAGCTAATTTTATTTTCATAGCAAAAACAATATTTGTATATACATATATAAAAATTTAGCAAAGTGAAATAAAACCAAATGGAAATGGCTGTATGTCATATTTGCGAACTAAACAAGCCGATTATTTGTCTGATTTACTCTAGATAAAAATTTGCTCTGAAATAATTTAAAATGAAGTAAAATTTAATTGAACAGTAAATATTGAATTATAATTGAATAACTATTACATCCATGTTTCGTAAGAAAGATATGTTTCAGATTTTAATCATATTTTTAAAACTTAAAACAAAATTAATTTCTACAATATTGAAATCATTTTTACTCGCAGATATAACCGTACTATGGTCTCGCGTATATGAAAATTGCTTCTCAAAATTGCTTGCAACAGCTAGAAATAACCCCAATATATATAAACTGGAGTGTATGGATAGGATCAGAACTGAAAATTAGTTAATTAAGCTTCTTTGTCCGTGATTAAGCTTCTTCGTCTTTGATTTATAATTTCTGGAACTATGGTTTTTATATGATTCTTCTAACACAGATTTTAACCTACCACCTAACGATTATCAATCCAAAACTTTTTCAAATATTTTGATGTACCATTTAATACTAAGAGCCAAATGTATACTTACTTAAATATTAAGTTATATACTTACTTACTACAAAATATCAAATAAATATTAATATGTATAATATATTCATATATATTATTACATATCGTTATGCATCGCAATAGTCCTTTAAAAATATTTCATTCATAAAATAATGTCTTATAAGTAAAATAAAATACGTATAAATACGCCACTGTATAAGTACATAATATATATATATCAATATCACATTATATCACATTATATATCATTCATTCACCAGTGAGATATACGATATGTAAATCAAAATTAATATGTATTCCAATATCATACAAATAAAAATTATTCAAGCAACCGTTTTATTTTTTAGTTATTTAAATTTTTTTGTATTACGCATCATCCTGAACAATTTTAAAATTATTGAATAAAAAAAAATTCACATTCAATATCGAGTCGTCGTTGAGTAAAGATCAATTAAATAATTCAATTTTAATTGAATTTCTGAAAAAAAAAAAAATATATATAAACAAATTTTATTTTATTAACAAAAAAAAAATAAGGAGAGCATTATTTTAATCAAATTTTAAATTTCAAAATCAATCAAAATAAATTTCGACCAGGGTAAAGGCAATTATGCTATTCCGTCTGGAATGAAGGAAGATGAAGATTGAAATGAAAAACATAAAAATCATAGTGTTGGTTCCCTTTTAACAGAAGACGAAAGAATGATGGATAGGCCACAAGTTATTAGTAATATTATTGTTAAGGATTTATCAAAAGTACCTCAAAATTCAAATAAAAGGAAATGGATAGAGGAGAAATCCGTACTAGAACAGAGTACAGATGAATTTATTTTTGTAAAAAATAAAAAATTAAATAAAAATAATTCTAATTCAAAAAGTAAGACCGTTGATGATGCAAAATTTAAAAATCAAAATAGATACGCGATTTTTGATGACAACGCAACTATTGAAGATAGCAGTGTGAATCCACATAATCATAATGTGACTGGCGGTAACAGATATCAAGCTGGAGATACTCTCCAACGTTCCGAATATTAGCATCAGTAATATTTCGCATTTTATAACTCCAAGATCTAGAAGGAATAATATCCCAACGAATATTTTTGTCGTACAATTAAATGAAGGACAAGATTTAAGACAATTAGCAAATATAAGATACTTACAATACACAAGGGTTGTATGGGAGAGGCCGAAGAATAGAGAAACTGTTAGGTGGTTTAGATGTCAAAGATTTGGTCATACAAAAAATTATTGTGCTAATGTGGTTCGCTGTTGAATATGTAGTGATGTGCACGATTCTGAGATATGTATATCGAAGGGCAAATCAAATATAGAGGGAGCATCGCCTGTTGTAAAATGTGTAAATTGTGGCTCTGAGAATCATATAGCTAGCTATAAGGGATCTGAAGTGTACTTGAGATACAAAGAGAGAAGGGATAAGCTAGGTCATGGGTGTGAAGATTCGGAGAGTGTAAAGAAGAGAGTGGTTCCTGGTGGGTTGAGTGAGCCAATTATGTCTGATAAGTCTTATGCCACAGTGTTGAAGTCAGCCCCACAATATAACTGCAGAGATATAGGAGGGGATTGTATATCTGACTTTGTAAGAGAGTCTGAGAATTTATTTAGAATGCCATTGAGTATATCAACTAGTAAAATTAAGACTTTTTGGCCGAATTATCTTAAAATTGGTGACGCGAATGAGAAGGCGATGGCGTACTTAGGGTTTGTTGGATCTTTATGTGCTCCGTGATGAGTGAACTGAAGGTACTAGCTCTGAACGTCAACTCTTTGGTGTCTCATGAAAGAAGGCTCTCAGTTTATTACATGCTTAAAGAAAACGATATTGATATTGCGCTGATTTCTGAAACAAGATTAAAGCGCTTTCATAAAGTGGAAATTAAAGGATATATTTTAATAAGAAACGATTTCGGAAGAGGAACTGGTATATTAATAAAAGATAAATTTCAGTTTAATGAAGAAAGAAAGAGTTCGATATCAATGGACATTTGTCTTATATGTTTAAACCTAAATGACGAATTTAATAACTCAAAAAAAATTTTAATTGGTAGTGTATATGTTCCACCGAATGTTGGCAAGCAAATAATAGTTGATTTAAGTGATTTGTTTAACTTTAGTAAAAAATTTAATGGTTTGATTTTAGGGGGTGATTTCAATTCAAGGCATTTACAATGGGGTGACGCAATAACGAATAAAAATGGCGCAAGTTTTTATGAATGGTTCTTTGATGAAATCTATCTACATGCAGATTTATATTATACAGATGGCCCAACTTTTCCGAGGTCATCGTCTAAGCTCGACTATTTCCTCGTTTCCTGTACTTTAAGCGTAACTGAAGAAGGTTGTAAAACTCTATCATCACCATCTGATCATTTTGCAATGAAAATACATATTAAACTTAGTACATACAAAGTGCAGGAAGTTCTTAAACCTATTTCTTACTCTTTTGATGAAACCAACTGGGAAAACTTCAGAAATGATTTAGCCTACAAACTTGAAAGTGTATGTACAGCAAAAGATAGAATCATTGATAACAGTGAAATAGATAACCACGTTGCGGAAATTGAAGAGGCTATTCTTGACACAATGGCTTTACATTCACAACGTAATACGAGGAGTAATGGAAAGTATCAAGGGATATCAGAGGAAACTTGGAAGTTGTTCAAATTACGAAATAATTGGCTTAGAAGGAGAAAAAGAATTTATCATGCCTATTTAAATAATATAAGCAAGAAGTATAAAAGAGTAACAGCTAATTTAAACTGTTTAAATAAAATAATAAAGGATAGGGTGAGAATAGAATTAAATAAAGCTTTTCAAATAAGGTTATCCAAAATTAAGCCTTCTTCCTCTTGTTTTAAAGAAATTGACAAAATATCTGGCCGCAAATATTTCCAGGTTGATATTTTCAAAGATACTTTATATAACGGAAGCACACCACTCAATTCTATAACGGATAAATTAATGGCATTCAAAAATCAATTTTCGGAAATTTTTACAAATAAAATTCCTGCTTCTAACACTCAATTTGCTGAAGATTAATCAATCAGTGAATACTTTGGACCTTATAACAACGCCTAACATTACAAATTTTAGTTCTATCAACACTGCTTATAATCCAAGTGATCTGGATATTTTTACTAATATTGAAGGAATAAGTAGCATTAGATTGGAGCTTAACACGAAAAAATTTTCTAGTTTTGACAAAATTTCAAATTATGTTTTAAGGAAATGCCCTATTGAAATTGACAAAATTTTAACAATTATTTTTAACCATTGCTTAAACAATGGATATTTTCCCAAAACATGGAAGAAAGCCAAATTAATCCCTATACCAAAAACAAATAGTGCAAATGACAAAATGGAGTCATTTGCACTATTTGTTTATTTAATAGTGCAAATGACATCATCAATACCTATTTCTCTTTTATCAAATGTCGGTAAGCTGTTTGAAAGAATTATTTTAAGAAGATTTAATCAATTTTGCGAACAAAAAAATGCAATAAAAAAAAATCAGTTTGGTTTTAAAAAAGGTAACTCAACCAATCACGTAATTCTATTGTTATCAAATTTTGTTACAAATAACTTAAGGGATAAAAATGTACAATTGCACTAGAACTGGATTTATCAAAAGCTTTTGATTCAGTCTGGCATGATGGATTAATATACAAAATGATGTGTTTAAATTTTCCAGACTGGATAACAAAATTAATAAGAAACTATTTGTCAGACAGGGAAACAGTAGTGTCCTTATCTGGAGATGTCTCTGAACCTTTTAAAGTTGAAACAGGAGTGCCGCAGGTATCAGTTATGGGACCCAAACTTTTTAACTTTTTCACTCATGATTTTCCATTTTGTGAGCCAAACATACATGGTTGTGGTGCAGTCTTATTTGCAGATGATACAATAATACTTACATGTGATAAAAAACCTTACGATGCTATTGATAAACTTAAAAGAGAGATCCCTAAGTTAACTGAATATTATAATAGATGTAACTTAAAACTAAATCATAATAAATGTAATGCTTTAGAAATGCAAGTGGTAGAGGGCTTCATCTAGCAGTTAGGCAAAGTAAATCACTATTACTGAAAATAAACAATACAGATATTCCAATTAAAACAAGTATCAAATATCTCTGAGTTGACTTTAGTAATAAATTTTTATTTAATCCTCATGCTAGAAGGGTTATTAAGAAAGCAAAAGCTGTAACTGCAAAATTAAAACCTCTACTATCGTCATCCTATGTTCACTCTTCTACTAAATGCTTAATGTATAAAAGCCTCATAAGACCTATACTAACTTATGCTTCGCAGAATTGGCTTCAAATATCGCCAACAACTGCAAAAGAAATGAAAATTGCCGAGAAAAAAATTCTAAGATATTGCACAGGAAAACATAGAAGGCAAAATAAAAAGTTCTTTCACAATAAAATTCTCTATGAAAAGGCTAAATGTAAGCCTCTAATGACTACAATAGTCAACAACTCGTTCAAAATGCTTAGTAAGATAGAAACGCATCCAAATCAACTGATCAGTGAAATATTTGACCATCAACATAATATTGCCATACAAGATAATTACTATATTTCTCCTCTTAATATTACGAATGAAAGATCAGCTTATTTATTCCAGCAAAATTCTGAAAATATTTCACTTCCTTTTTATGAAAAAGCTTTAAATAATCAACATAGAGGATAACAGATTGAAGAGAGTCTTCATTTACGAACTGATGGCGTTTAGAGCTGGAATGTTTTAGTTTTATTCGACAAACTTGGGTGTGCTTTGGCAGGCTCTTGTATTCTCTTGCGAAGTCTGATATACAATACTTATACTACATGATTTAAAATTGGTAAATATTAGTAAAAAATAATTGAAAATATAAATACAATGTGTATATATATATATATATATATATATATGTATAAACTAATCATAGCTTCATAAAATAAATATAATTAGCTTTAAGTAGGTTAGTTTTAGCTTAAGTAGATTTAGTTTTAGGTTAAGTAGATTTAGTTTTAGTTATAATATATTTTAATAGTTGTAAATATGCCGGGAGCAAGTATATACTATTATATGATGCACGCATTAGTGCTATTAGTGCATTAGTGCTTAATTTAAAATATTTTATGTCACATTATCTATAAGAAATGTCACATTTTTGAATTACTGTCAGTTAGGCAAGACATATAAATTAGTCAGCCATTGCATATATTTGATTATGTTATAATTATTTGTCATATTTGTGTTTATTACAAAGCCTTTAAATAAAAAAAAATAAAAAAAAATTCTAAAAAATCGTTAAAAATATTGAGAAAAATCAAGTCAATTTTAAGGTAAAAAAAGTTGTTAACATATAAAAATATAATGTTGGAGCTTTAATTTTTGAACATTACTTCAAAAAAATTTGGACAGGTGTGTGAAAAACGGAATTTTTAGTTTGTGATCCCTTGCAGCTTCTAAACGGGGGAGATAGAAAAAATATTTCCTGGAATGACTCATACTTATTTGCTAAGATCTTGCACCTTGTTGGTATGTAACTCAACATCTCTTCACTAAGATTCAGACACCTAGCTTCAAAAAAAACTGAGTTATTTTCTTTTAAAAAGGGAAGTTGTATGACAGCTTCCAGAACCTGTTGCACCAGCACAACCAAATTTTACAGAAATTATTACCATAAAACTTGATCATCATTTGTAAAATTTCAGACACCTACCTTCATTAAGTTCCAAGAGGTGCAAGAAGCCTGAACAGGGTGCTCTAGACCAACCAAATTTTACAAAAGTTGTTGGCATGTAACTCGACACCTCTTCACTAAATTTCAAATACCTAGCTTCAATAGACTAGGAGTCATTTTTATTTAAAAACAGAAGTTGTGTGGTAGTTACTGCTACTGGCAACCTGTCTCACCAGCACAACCAAATCTTGTAGATGTTGTTCGGGTGTAATTCGATACCAATTTGCAAAATTTCAGATATCTAGCTTCAATAGATACTGAGTTATTTCCATATAAAGAAGGAAGTTGTATGACAGCTACTCGAACCCAGCGGCCGAAAATGCTAAAATTAAATAGCGAAACTAACAATGTTGCAAAAGAAACGTAAAACAAATTGCAGCCTCCTAGCTTGTTTATTTTTTGAGTTATCGTGCGACTAAACGGACGAACGGACGGACGGACGTACACGGGTACACATCGATCCATAACTTTGACACTATATCTACCTCGACTCCTTAAAGGTGTCACAAACGTAATACAAATTTATTATATCCTTGAATAATAATACCGTTATAAATAACTTATTATTAGGCAATATAAAAGCTTAAAATCTCCTAAATGGAACTGGTTATGGGAAACTGCTTTATATTATTTTAATAAATATAAACAGCTGAGTGAACGAAGTGTATACATATTTATTATAAAATGCATATTATATATTATTTTTTTTGACTGAATACCTTAAGGTAGCAAAACACATAAGAAGAAAAGAAACGACTATACCTAACTTCCCATCTATTTGTAATCTATTATGTATATGACATAATATAATTTATAAGACAATGCTTGGAAAAAATTATACAAGCAAATTGATACTATATTCTATTTTGAACCCGATAAAGGGTTTGTACGGGTATTTCAGAGTTAACTAGGGGAACTATATTCTACCTCGTGCATACAAAATTTTAATTTTTTATAGAAGAAAATATTTGAATTTTTTTGTTTTGTTTTATACTTTACCTGTTGATAATTAAAATTGTTGAGGATGATGAGTAATAGAGAAAAATTGAAATAAATAAAAAATATAAAAGGTTGCGTAAAGTACACTTATATGATAATACAATACGTATAAATATGGTACACCTATCTATACGTATTGTATTATGTAAATATTGGTACTAGTACATTATTGGGTCATATTATGTGTGTAATTTGTATGGCAAATAATAGTAGCATATATATAAATCTGTGATATCGCAATAATCACAAGTGAATTATGTTAACTTTTCAGGAAAGACTAAAACAAGCAAAAAGCAAGCTTGTTTTTTTGCCAAATTTTAGAAAATAATAAAAACAATATGTTAGTTGTAGTTATAATGAAAAACGGTTTTAATACCATAAATGTTTATTATAATTGCCGACCGCATACAATTATGTATAAGGTAGGTATTGTTTTCATACTAAAAATTGTGTGTGTGTGTATGCTAGGTATTGTTTTCATACTGTGTGTGTGTGTGTGTGGGTATGTCTGTAGGCACGTGTACACGACTGAGCTGAATTTTTTGAATTCCCTTTTTAAGGTTTTTATGTAAATATCTCGGATTGATAAGCTTTTGGACTAAATGGGACAACCGAATGTAGTAATTTATTAGTGCCATTTTTAAAATTTTTACAAATATTTCGTAACAGAAAAATATTATGAGAAAAATTAGTAACAAAAAAATGTTACACAAGTAAAGAGCAAAAATTTTGCCATAGAACATTTTTTGATCCGACTACTTTTAACTGTTATTTAATTTTTTTTATTAGTCCTAATTTCATACGAACAAATTTATTTTTTATTTTTTTTATATCTCTAAAAATTTATATACATATATCTAAATCTATGCATATTATTGATGACGCAAGCTTTGAAGATATTAATCTTATGTTTGTTTTGTATTTGTTTATAGTTTTTATTATTTTTTATGCATATGTAAATGGATGTATGAATGAATTACATATTTTGCGATTTCATTGCTTATATATATATGTAATTATGTTTATGTATATATAATTATGTTAAATTATTAGAAGTTATTTTACTTTGATATAAATTATTATGTAAAAAATCTATGAATTTTGGCTTTATACTTTTCGTATAATAGCGGTCGGTCCTATGGTGGAGACGGCTGATTTTTTTTTCGTATAGGTACTTAAGTATACATTTAAGTTGTTATTTCAAAAGTATTCAATTTATAAAAGTAAAAAATTATTAAAATATTAGCTATACTATAATATGTAGCTAAATGAAAAAATAATACAAACAAATAAATTATGGAAAAAAAATTATTCAAAATTTAATTTATAAAATTGAAATTAAGCTTGAAATTAAAATTGTAGTATGTTTGAAGATACTTCCGTTTAGAGGGGATGGATTTACGTAATGATATCATAACGTAACGGTACCGTATGATGTCAAATTCCCGAATATATATGTCATTAGTTGCGGAAGCATGCATTACAATTTTTTTTTTAAAATCAGTTTTTTGTGTTTTTTTAGGTAACGGTAAATAATAATTTCTACAAATTAATTAATTTTTTTTTACCTTAATATGATATTATTAGAATATTTACTTAGATGGACATATTGTTTTATTAAATTTTAAAGAGTTCTTTTATCACTTTTGTTATCGGTGCAGATTTCTAACCGGTGCCACCCCTTTCTGCCATACCAATAATTCAAGTCCCTTTAATTATTCGCAGTCTCTGGCATTTTCTTTTGCTAACTTTCGTTTTGTCGATTTTTACTATCTATCTATCTTACAGCTATTACGTGACAATTCGATTCTTGATTTGGCTTGATTTAAATTGTTCAACCTTCTTTTGTTGTAATTATGAATATTATTTCTTTTAGTTATTATGATTATTTTTTGTACACCCCTTTTTCCATTTTAAAAATTAGTTTAGATTTTTCCAAGATGATGAGTTCGGGTAGCCTCAGGTAGCCAGTACGCTTAAAAATTTCTTGAGTTGGAGTAAGTCAGTTATATTTATATAAGGATTTTATGGCTTTATTTATTAAAACACTAATTTTATCTTTCAACCATGATGAACAGCTGGACTAATGACATAAATTATATCTGATGTGTATGATAATATGAGAGTAATATATTTTGTCTGCAGTTTGTTTATTCAGTATAATTCCACTTCTTTTGAAGACACCCAGCAGATGCACAATGTTTTTTACTAATCTATTAATATGGTCTTCCCACTTCAGTTTTTCATCAATTGCAACCCCAAGGTATTTATATGCAGTATCTCTTTCAATTTCAATTTTATTTACCAACAGCTTTGGATTTATATCAATTTTATTTCTTATTTTATATACTAAATATTTTGTTTTTTCTGCATTTATAGTTAATTTACTACCTCTAAGCCAATTTTCATATGTCCTCAAATCAATATTTACAAAACTTTCTAGTTCTTCACATGTTCTGGCGTTGTAAATTAGTAAAGTATCATCCGCAAATATCTTATAGTCAGCCCGCAAATTTGCATACTGGATATTATGAATATAATGTAAGTACGGTGTAGAACCTAGCACTGATCCTTGAGGAACACCAATATTTATATAATTCTCATTACTCTCATTACTAAAGCCCCATTAATTTTTGTAATAGTTTTCCTATTATTAAGGTATGAGTATAGTAAATTATTAGCTGTACCCCTTATTCCAATTTCGTGTAATCTGTCAAGTAAAATATTATGATTCACTGTATCGAAGACCTTCTTTGGATTAACAAATACAGAGCATACATAATTTCCCTAATCCAATTTATTTACAATTGAGTTTGTGGATTCTAGGACTGCAGAGTCTGTGCCAATTGTTTTTGAAAATCAAATTGGTATCAAATCCTACAACTTTCTCCACGAAATCCCGTATTCTAGAATTTATTACTTTTTCAAATACTTTTCCGATACAACTTGTGAGAGCAATCGGTCTATAATTTGATACATCCAATGTTGACCCAGATTTAAATATAGGTACAACAATAGTTAATTTTAGGCACTCAGGATATATGTCAGTAGGTGTTATTACTGTTACAACATGTTTTAAATCTGAATCTGAAATATTATCACCTCCCGGAGAACTATTTCTTAACTGCAAAATGATTTTATGTATTTCCGTTTCATCTGTTGGTTTAAGAAAAATAGACTGTTCAACGAATCTATTTTTATTATATATTTTTCAGCATCAATAATTTTGTCCGCTAATTTGCTTCCAATTGAACTGAAGTTAAAGGAATTTGCAATTTCAAAGCTATCACATGTTCTAATTCCATTACTTTTTATTTCTTTGATAACCTTGCTTTATCTTATCTATTTTTATTTTATATATCTATTTAGTACTTTCCAAATTTTCCTTTGGTCACCCTCAGCTGATTGTAATTTATCATTATCATTGTAACCTTGTTTTTTGCATTTTTAAATTTTGTTTGAATTTCTATATTGTTAGGCTGCTTTTTTAATTTTTTAAACAGGTTATTCCTCTTTTGATCATATTCAATAATTCGTTTGTCATCCAATGATGGTTATTTCTCACTCTTCTGTACTTTTTAACTGTAGAATTCACCTTTGCTTTTTGTAATATTTTAATAAAATCATCCACACAATCACATTTATTAGTTTCAAGCAGCTTTCTTACATTCTCTTTGTACTTTTTAAAATTTGTGACGTATCCCTTTTAAAAATAGTTTCAACTTTTTTTAAAAATTTATGTAATTTGACGCTGATAGAACATGATCAATAATCGTAGAAGAATTTTCAGTCACTCTAGTAGCAGTTTCATAACTTAATTTGTTTCTTATAGTAACTCCATTAGATTCTAACATAAATTTATACGATCTGGAGAGCTCTATATCTATTAATAAGTCGATATTAATATCATCCATCAGCACTATAATTTTATGTTTATCAAAAATCAAATCCAGATGTGCTAAAAAACCACTATTGCTATCACTTGGTTTTTTGTAGCAAACTGCAATTTTTACGGATGGAGAAGTGTTATTTAATGAAAGAATTATAGTATTGAATTATTTAGAGACTTCTAAATCAGTATACTGAATATTTATCTTAATAAAAATTGCAGTTCCACCTCCTCTACATTCATTATTAGAATTAAAATATGCTGAATAGCCAGGAATATTAAAAAAATTTTCTTCATCTGAATAAAGTCATGTTTCACCAATCATGATAATATCAATATCTTTAACAAAAAGTTCGATTTCCGTCATATTATTTCTCAAAATTCTAGCATTAAAATGCACCATATTTATATTACAATTTTTGTTATACATCATCATTTGCTAATCATATAATTTTGCCAAGACTCTCTAATTTTTTGTAGATGCTCTCTGAATTTATTATCAATATGTCTCCTAAACTATGCTAAATTTTGAAGAACTTCCTTTTTAGGTATCCCAGTGTATTCACGATAAGTAAATTACAGCTTGCTAAGTTCTTTATAGTTATTTGGCAGCCCTTCTTGATGATTAAGTACTTTCAGACTAGTTTGAGTAATTCCATTATAACAAATATCAACTTGATGATGAAAGTATGACAAAAATAATCTCACATTGTTATAAATTCTGCGCTCTCTTAATCTAGATAAGGCATATGTGCTTTCACCAGTCTCAACCGCTTTTTTTATTAATCTAACAATTGGTGGAACCAAGAGGTCGAAAAACTTGTCCTGCTATCTTCTGTACTTAAAATCTTATCATTATCATCTATTTTGCTCGGTTTAGAATTGTTTTGTATGTTAATAGTTTCTCCTTTAACCCAATTTGAGTAATCATTATTTATAAACTCTTTTGATTTTTTAATTTCATTGGCAGACATGATTTCTTGATCCTTCATACTATGAGAACTTTTATTACCATTTTTACATTTATACGTAATATGAGAACTTTTATTACCATTATCTTTGAAATCATTAGTTTTGCAAGATTTATTTCTACTAAACTGCATTAATTTTGAAAATAAACTTTTTGTAGCATCGTAGAACTCGCAGAGAATCGACAGTTTTACAACGCTCCCATCCTATTGATACTTTTTCGTTTGCAATCACCTTACGGAAAGATTCTTTATCAATTTCAATAATAGCATTATATATTACATTATTAATATTTTTTGCTTGATAAATTTTCACCACCTTCATAGTACTGTGTTCTAAATTGGAATTCTGTACTTTCAGCTTGATTATTAGGCCCTCTCCAGTATATTTAATACCCATATGTACAATTTCAATTTTTGTCTTAATTTCAGCTGGAACCTTAATTTCATAATCATCCATTTTATTTACAAGTTCATTTATTATTTTATCACGTTCTTTTTTATTTTCAATTTCAATAAGAACCATTACATTTTGTCTATTTTCCACATTTTTTATTTTTAAGTTTATTGGATTAACTTTTTTATTTAATTCCATTTTGGTTATTTGGCATTTTTGTTTTTGTTTAGGTTTAATAACCAGTGGTACACCTTTTTGTATTGAAGGTATAGATTTATTGTTTACGCTTGCACTTTTTAATATTTCAGCAAATGAAATATTTTGAGCCATATTTTCATTATACTCGTACGATAAGTATCGGGTATAATAAAATTACTCCTCCGTTTGCAACACCTCGAAATAAACGAGCTAGATATCCTTCAAAGGTATGGATCGGATCAGAAAAAAATTCTAAGTCGATTAAGCCATGTCCGTCCGTCCGTCCGTCAGCACTCGAACGCAAAAACTAAAACAGCTAGAATCTTGAAGTTTTCACAAAATATTCTGGGAGCAATTTGTATGTTCCGTATTTTTATACCCTACACATTAAGTATAGGGTATATTAACTTTGATATGGTGTTTGTAACCACCAAAAGGGAGCGAGTTAGGTTTAGACATGTATATATATTCTGAATCAGGATCAACGCCGGAGTCGATTTAGCGATGTCCGTCCGTCCGTCCGTACGCACGATAACTCAAAAAATAATGATGCTATCTTGATGAAATTTATATAGTAGGTTACTAATTACGAAAGAAAGGCTAAGTTCGAATCTGGACAAAATCCGTCTATGGGTTCGGATTCTGGAAGCTTCCGAATGATTCAGGAGCAAACGAGATTATCTCCAAAAGCAAAAAAAAGATAGAACCTTCAAATTTTGTACAATGATGTTTCTTCCCGTTCGATTTATGTCTCTGAAATATAAGAGGATTTGGTCCATGGGTTTGGGTTTTGGAAGCTTCCGAACGAGCACCAGAGCAAATGAGATTCTCCAAAACCAACAAAGATAGAACCTTTAAATTTTGTACAATGATGTTCCTTCCCGTTCGATTTATGTCTCTGAAATTTAAGAGGATTTGGTCCATGGGTTTGGATTTGAAAGCTTCCGAACGAGCACCAGAGCAAATGAGATTATCTCCAAAACCAACAAAGATATAACCTTTAAATTTGGCAGGGTGGTGTTCTTTCATGTTTTATTTAAGTCTCTGAAATGTGAGAAGATTTGGTCCATGGGTTCGGGTTTTGGAAGCTTCCGAACGAGCCCCAGAGCAAACGAGATTATTTCCAAAACCAATAAAGATAGAACCTTTAAATTTTTTATAATGACGTTTCTTCCAGTTTGATTTATGTCTCTAAAATTTAAGAGGATGTGGTCCATGGGTTTGGATTTTGGAAGCTTCCGAACGAGTCCCAGAGCAAATGAGATTATCTCCAAAAACAACAAATATATAACCTTTAAATTTGGCCGAATGGTGTTTTTTCATGTTTGATTTAGGTCTCTGAATTGGCCATGGGTTTAAATTTGAAAGAATTTAAACCGTGGATTCGAATTTTGGAAGCTTCCGAACGAGCCGCAGAGCAAATGAGATTATATCCAATACGAACAAAGGTAGAACCTTTGAATTTGGTACAATGGTGTTCTTTCGTGTTTGATTTAAATTTGATTTAAATCTGAAATTTAAGAGGATTTGGTCCATGGGTTTGGTTTTGGAAGCTTCCGAACGAGCCCCAGAGCAAATGAGATTATCTCCAAAACCAATAAAGATATAACCTTTACTTTTGGCAGAATGGTGTTCTTTCATGTATGACTTAGGCCTCTGAAATTTGAGAGGATTTGGTCCTTGGGTTCGGATTTTGAAAGCTTCCGAACGAGCCTCAGAGCAAATGATATTATCTCCAAATGCAACAAAGATATAACCTTTAAATTAGGCAGAATGGTGTTCCTTCATGTTTGATTTATGTTTCTGAAATTTGTGAGGATTTGGTCCATGGGTTCAAATTTTGGAAGCTTCCGGACGAGCCCCAGAGCAAACGAGTATATCTCCACAACCAACAAAGATAGAACTTTTATTTTTAGTACAAAGGTGTTCTGTTATGTTTCCTTTTCTGTGAAATTGGAAACTGACATTTGAAAGAATTTGAACCATGGGTTCGTATTTTGGAAACTTCCGGACGAGCACAAGAGCAACGAGCATATCTCCAAAACCAACAAAAGTAGAACCTTTAAATTTAATAGAATGGTGTTCTGGCAAGTTTTCTTTATGTTCCTGAGATGGATTCGATGAATTGGAGTGGCAATTCAGGTAGCTGACACAAACCTCCCAAGGACTACCAATCTTCGAAAATAATTAAGATAGAAACTTAAAATTTTATACAAGGGTGTCAAGCATATCCCAAGCGGATGCCTCTTTTACGTTCTTGAAATTCGAGTTGAATAAGACAGAAAAAGGAAGAAGTTCAAGCAGCTGCCAAAAACACTTATGGATTTTTAATTTAATTCGAATTATTCAGGTGTAGGGTATTAATAAGTCGGTTGCATCGACTTACTGTTACATTTACTTGTTTCAATTTTAATTTATTTAGAAGAAGTGGAGCAAAAAAAAATTATTACAAGGTATTTACAATAATTTACTAATATCATCTATTTTATTTATAATAAAGCAAACTCTTTGTTTTTACAATTGAATTTATTTTAATTTGAATTACAATTGAACTTGATTCAATTAAAAAAAATTAAAATTTTTAACTTAAAATTTAAAAAATTTTTTTTTTGACTCACTTACTTGTCAACTGTGTACCTTTAGTGTTGTATGTTGCTAAGAGCTGATGTATTGTTGCATGTACTACTGTTGATGTACTGCTGGAAGCTAATGTGTTTTGAGAATCACTTTAAAAGATTTTTTTTTTGCTTTTATTTATATATTTTTTTGTTTTTTTTTACTAGCATTTAACAGGGTTTAAAGTTTATTTTTTTTTTATTATTATATTTCATATAATTCCCGTTATTTTTCATTTGAATATGTACATATAACAAAAATTATCATGGTATTATAAATTTTAATAGTGTTTCATTATATGAAAGTTTTTTTTTTTTAGTATTAAAATTTTATCCTTTTAAAAATTTTTTTTTTACTGCTGATTCCCTTTATGGTTTAATATTTATTAAATATTAATTCATTAATTTTACACGTTTTTAATTTTAGTTCATTAATTTTACACTGAGAGATTTACAAAATTTAATTTATTAATATGTAATCGTTAATAATTTGTTATTTAGATTTATTGTTAAATTATTTAGTAATTTTTTTTTTAGATACAACAGGCAGATGCTTTATCCCATTCTATCCCACCGCTGCCACCAAAAATGTTATAGATCAAAAATAAATAAAATAAAAACTCTCTTTTTTTTATTTTTATATGAATTTAGTTTTATTAAGAAACATTTATGATATTATTTGTTGACTGTTAAACTCTGACTGACTCGTCCATTCTTTGAACGTTATTATATATCTTCGTGATCAGGAAAAGAAAATAAAAGAATATCAAGCGCTCCAGTTTGTTAACTGGACTTAAGTTGTACGCTTGTGTCAAACGATATCATTTTAATTTTGGTCAATGTGCATTGCACATGTTAAATTATATCATTTGTACTTTCTTATCTACTAAAGAATGAACAAATGCATTTTTATTGTGAAAATGAATAAACTGACCTGTTTCAATTTTACATTGTAAATTTATTTATTTATAACTTCACTATATGCATAATATTACTGAATCATAATATTGCTTTTAGTATGTCATATTTAACTGTGTTGAATAGAATCATATTTCAACAACATATGAATTAATATGTTAGTGAATTATGACTTGTTTTAATCACTTATTATTATAATTTACCATTAATGAGGAAAAGTATCATGAACATCAAATCGGTTCATAACATGAATGTTAACCATTATTTAACTGCGTGTTTATTTATATAGTTACCTATATACATATTATAGAATTAATAATAAGATGAATGTTTGACGATTTCATGTAAAATGAATTGTTTAATAGTGAAAAGAGAAATTCATATTGTATAAGTATAAGAGAAAGACAGGCAAAAGATTTTCAAACGCTCACAATACGTATATTTTAATATTTCAATCGAAGATTTTCTATTATAAGAAGATGAGCCAATCCCAGCATGTGATCGAATTTTTTTACTAGTCGAAAAAAGAAAAAAGAAAATTTAAATTAAAAAAAACTTTTTATTCGCCAGGCGCCCATCATGTGATGGGCCTTTTCACTAGTAGCACAGATAAATATACTAGATGTCTCATCTCATATAAATAAGTGATATTCTACCGTTAAAACTCACAAAAAAAAACAAAAATAATAAAAGTTTTAAAAAAAAGTTGTGGTGTGATTCGTGTGATCAACTTTTATAATTTGCCTTTATTAAAATATACGTTAGTCATATAAAATAGCTTAAACAAAACCTCAAGCACATTTACAATTTTGTAATATAAGATGATATATGATACACGATACAAGTTCGAATCTGGACAAAATCGGTCCACGGGTTTGGGTACCTCCCATACAATTCTCAAAACCAAATACGCATATCTTCGAAATTAATAAAGATAAAAACTTAAAATTTTGTACGAGGGTGTGTTTTCCTTAATCCGTGATATCCCTAAAATTTGAGATGAATTGGAGTGGTTGTTCGGGTACCTCCCACACAACTTCCAAACCCGAACAAGCATATATTCGAAAATAATAAAGATAGAAACTTCAAATTTGGTACTAGAGTGTTGTTTCCTGAATCCCTGATTTGTCCAAAATTTGAGATGAATTGGAAAAGTTGTTCGGGTACCTTCCACACAACTTCCAAAACCGAAAAAGCATATCTTCCAAATTCATAAAAATAAAAACTTAAAATTTTGTACGAGGGTGTGTTTTCCTGAATCCCTGATATCCTTAAAATTTGAGATGAATTGGAGTGGTTGTTCGGGTACCTCCCACACAACTTCCAAAACCGAACAAGCATATATACGAAATTAATAAAGATAGAAACTTTAAATTTGGTACTAGAGTGTTGTTTCCTGAATCCCCGGTTTGTCCAAAATTTGGGATGAATTCGAAAAGTTGTTCGGGTAAAATCTAAATTTTTGCCATAAATATTATGATTCCTTCACTTGAAACATAACATTTTTATTTATTTCAATTCGCTCGTCTGGAGTCTCTCTCTGAATGATCCAGGCTGTGGGAAGTTTCCTGAATCATTAGAATGTATAATCGTTTCTTTTTTTGTTTTATTATATGCTAAGCGTCGGCATTCTTCTACCTTATGTCCACGTTTTTTACAATAATTACAAATAATTTCTTTTACCACGGATACATGTGGTTTTTGGTGATAATTAGTACTATATTTATTATTGCTATTATTGTAGTGGATACTGAAAGGTTTATTATTTGGGTGATTAGATGGAACATAGTTGGTTCGCCTACAATCCTTTGTATGGTGCGGTGTAGCTTGCAGTTACTGTAATAGATCTTTTGACCAGTCTGTAGGTTATTTCTATAGTTTATTTTGTTTAATTTTTCCTCTTCAATAGCTATGTCTATAGCATTGTAGAGGTTTTGTGGTCTTGCTGATCAGAGAATCACACGTAATGGTTCTCTAAGTCCATTAACGAAATTATTTAAAATAGTATTTTCATTTTGCCCCCTAATGATTTTACTCACTGTTTCTTCAATTCCAGTTGTACTGGCCATGTTCATTTCTTCTAACAATTTTGCAGCCCTTTCTCCGTAAGTTAAAACTGTATCTCTTGGTCCTTGAGCAAATGAAAAAATATCACTTTGAGTTATTTGCAATGACCTGTGTTTCTGCAAATGTGTCGTTAGTGCTGTTTTCAATGGTTCCCATATAGTCTTTATATCTAAGAATAAAGGTATAGTCTCCCGGTATAGTCTTTATATCTAAGAATAACGTTGTATGCATGTCCTTTTAGTTTTGACTTTATTATATCTAAAAATTCTCTTTTGTCATTTTTAGAACTACTCCGTTTATACTGTATGGGAGCCATTAGAAAAAATCAGTGAAGATCCACAGGTTTTCCATCCAATTTCGGTATCATTTTCATTGCTTGACCTACGTCAAATTTACTTTCAGAGGTACTCTTAGGACTAATTGGATCTTTTTCTTCCATTTTGGAATTGGTTCTTTGTTTATTTTTTTGTTGATCAGTTAAAATTCTGGGTATAAGTCTACTTCGTAGACTTAAGTTTATGTTCATATATTTTTTAGTAAGCTAAATGAAATGAGAAAAAACTTTACTTCTTTTTTTTTTGTTCTTTTACAATGTATGTTCTTTTCATTTGGTATCGTTTCTCCAGACTCAGATGAAACATTAAGCCGAAAAAGGTGTCTTGTGTTCAGTACCAATTGAAAACGACAAAGAAAGAAAGTTCGTTATCTCAAGTTATCTACAAAAAAAATATTCTCAAAGATGAGAATCGTATAATATAGCAAAGTACTTCGTAGGCTCTCTTATTCGCCCTGAGAAGGAGTCAGAGTATATATAAAAATTTATGTTATTTAAATTTAAATTTATTTAGAAGAAGTGGAGCAAAAAAAAATTATTACAAGGTATTTACAATAATTTACTAATATCATCTATTTTATTTATAATAAAGCAAACTCTTTGTTTTTACAATTGAATTTATTTTAATTTGAATTACAATTGAACTTGATTCAATTAAAAAAAATTAAAATTTTTAACTTAAAATTTAAAAAATTTTTTTTTTGACTCACTTACTTGTCAACTGTGTACCTTTAGTGTTGTATGTTGCTAAGAGCTGATGTATTGTTGCATGTACTACTGTTGATGTACTGCTGGAAGCTAATGTGTTTTGAGAATCACTTTAAAAGATTTTTTTTTTGCTTTTATTTATATATTTTTTTGTTTTTTTTTACTAGCATTTAACAGGGTTTAAAGTTTATTTTTTTTTTATTATTATATTTCATATAATTCCCATTATTTTTCATTTGAATATGTACATATAACAAAAATTATCATGGTATTATAAATTTTAATAGTGTTTCATTATATGAAAGTTTTTTTTTTTTAGTATTAAAATTTTATCCTTTTATTGTTAAATTATTTAGTAATTTTTTTTTAGATACAACAGGCAGATGCTTTATCCCATTCTATCCCACCGCTGCCACCAAAAATGTTATAGATCAAAAATAAATAAAATAAAAACTCTCTTTTTTTATTTTTATATAAATTTAGTTTTATTAAGAAACATTTATGATATTATTTGTTGACTGTTAAACTCTGACTGACTCGTCCATTCTTTGAACGTTATTATATATCTTCGTGATCAGGAAAAGAAAATAAAAGAATATCAAGCGCTCCAGTTTGTTAACTGGACTTAAGTTGTACGCTTGTGTCAAACGATATCATTTTAATTTTGGTCAATGTGCATTGCACATGTTAAATTATATCATTTGTACTTTCTTATCTACTAAAGAATGAACAAATGCATTTTTATTGTGAAAATGAATAAACTGACCTGTTTCAATTTTACATTGTAAATTTATTTATTTATAACTTCACTATATGCATAATATTACTGAATCATAATATTGCTTTTAGTATGTCATATTTAACTGTGTTGAATAGAATCATATTTCAACAACATATGAATTAATATGTTAGTGAATTATGACTTGTTTTAATCACTTATTATTATAATTTACCATTAATGAGGAAAAGTATCATGAACATCAAATCGGTTCATAACATGAATGTTAACCATTATTTAACTGCATGTTTATTTATATAGTTACCTATATACATATTATAGAATTAATAATAAGATGAATGTTTGACGATTTCATGTAAAATGAATTGTTTAATAGTGAAAAGAGAAATTCATATTGTATAAGTATAAGAGAAAGACAGGCAAAAGATTTTCAAACGCTCACAATACGTATATTTTAATATTTCAATCGAAGATTTTCTATTATAAGAAGATGAGCCAATCCCAGCATGTGATCGAATTTTTTTACTAGTCGAAAAAAGAAAAAAGAAAATTTAAATTAAAAAAAACTTTTTTATTCGCCAGGCGCCCATCATGTGATGGGCCTTTTCACTAGTAGCACAGATAAATATACTAGATGTCTCATCTCATATAAATAAGTGATATTCTACGGTTAAAACTCACAAAAAAAAACAAAAATAATAAAAGTTTTAAAAAAAAGTTGTGGTGTGATTCGTGTGATCAACTTTTATAATTTGCCTTTATTAAAATATACGTTAGTCATATAAAATAGCTTAAACAAAACCTCAAGCACATTTACAATTTTGTAATACAAGATGATATATGATACACTAACACTACACGTACGTATATATTTATACGAATCTTAAAGTATACATAGGTACATTCGCATTTTTGTTTTTATAATATGTACATAAGAATGATGATGCAGTATATACATACTTTATTTTTTTATTTTTTATTTCTTTTTCAATATAATTTTGATTTATGATTTTTTAATTTTTTAGTATGACATACATATTTATTATTTATGGCTTTGCTTGCTTATTAATATAGAAAAGGACAGTTTGACAATGAAATTTTTGTTAATAGGCTAAACATTTTTTGTTAGAAGATTTTTGAATTTAACAAAGAAACAAATATGCAAAACTTTCGTACTTAAGCACATACCGAATAAAATTTAATATGAACTTGTTTTAAGCGTTATATATTCACGTCTTTTGCATTAATTTTTTTTATTGCTTTTGAAATATATATAAAACCAAAAGTTTTTTTATCAAATTTTTTTGCCATTTAATAAAATAAAGAAACTCAATAATTTTGAAATAAACTTCACCTTCATATCATATGTATAGGCACTGTTCTACAGAGAGATATTTAATTAAATATCTCTAGCTGACCTGTAAAAAGCTTTGGGTTATAAAAAAGATTGGGGATACTATGGTAAATGTTGTACCCGCGTAGGACTAAATAACTATATCTGAAAGATACTTGGTGTTACTACCTTTTCAAAAATATATTTTATTTATTTTTATTTTATTTATTAAACCAAAGCAAGGTTTTTACATAAAAAATCTTACAGCTAAAAAACATTAAAGCTAACAATACACAAACAATAGCAAATAAAAAACATTTTTGATTACTAAGCTAAAAATTTACAATGAAAATTTTATAATTTGTACTATATATTAAATTTGAAAACAATAAAAAAAAAATGCTTACAGAACAAAAACACAGTATGAGCGTATAATTAAGTGGAATGTATAATATGAACTTGAACTTGAATTAAATATATTATTATTATTATTTTTTTTTTTAAATGTTTACAAAGTAATTAGGTAATTTAAGTAATTAAGTCATTTATGAATTTCTGTGTTAATTTATGTTTAAAAGAATTTCTTGATATGTCTGGTGAAAAAGATGACTGTGTTTGTTGAATGTAGTGCAACATCTGTTTATTGGCTCATTTCTTCCATATTCTGTTCTGTGTGTATTTTCTAGTAAAAATTTAGTGTTTCTTGTATTTCTGACTACATTGTTTAATCTAACCTTATTTACTAAGAATTGAACGTCAATATTTTTTTTTATGATGTCAAAAGTAAAGCAGGATGAAAGCATTTGCCTGCGTGAAGATAAGGTTAACATATTCAATGATTTAAGTCTTGTAGAGTAGCTTGGAAGAGTAGAATAGTCTATAGGATTACATTGGTTTCTCAAGGCAAACAAAAGGAATTGTTTCTGAACGGATTCTATCCTATTGAACGGATTCTATCCGGTCATACAGGACACCCTTTCAAGAACTATGTTATCTATTGTATAGTCGAAAAGCATTGTAGATCTTTTTCGTGTAAAACTTATGACCTTGCATTTCGCTATGTTAAGTTCTAATTTGTTGTAGAAGCACCATTCTTGTAAAGAATTTAAATTTGATTGAAGTAATTCAAAATTGGAACTATTTTTGATAACGTGGTAAATTTTAAGATCGTCAGCAAATGCAATATGTGGTACGCCTTCTAGTTTTTTAGAAAGATCTGAAATAAAAATATTAAATAGAAGTGGGCCTAAATGGCTTCCTTGTGGCACTCCCGAGGTGACATTAATTGTGTTCGATAAATAACCTTGGAATTTAATATTTTGAGTTCTTTCAGTAAGATAAGAGCAAAGCCAAGTAAGGAAAGAACCTGAAATGCCTAAAGTTTCAAGTTTTTTAAACAAAATATTGTGATCAACACGATCGAAAGCTTTGCTAAAATCCGTGTAAATAGCATCAACTTGATAACCATTTTCCATTTCAGTTAGTATTTCCGATGTGTAAACCGTAAGATTGGTTGTAGTAGAACGACCTTTTGTAAATCCATGTTGTTGTTCGTTTAATTTTGAATTTATGACGGCTGTTATTTTACTGACTACAATTTTTTCGAACAATTTTGGAATAGTTGATAGGATAGCTATACCACGGTAATTTTCGACGGAAGCTTTGTCACCCTTTTTATGAATGGTGGTTAAAAAAGAAGATATCCATGCATTCGGAAAAATGCCTGTCGAAAGCGATTGATTAAAAATAAAATGAAGCGGTTGCGTCAAATGATTGGCACAGTTATACAAAAAAGAAGGTGGGATCAAGTCGGGTCCTACACCTTTTTTTGTATCAAGGTTGGTAATTGCTTCAAATATTTCGTTTTCCGAAAGATATAAATCTGTAATAATTGAATTAGATCTATTATGGGAGTTAGAAAATGTAAAATTGGTAGGCGAATCTAATGGCCTATAAACTTTTTGAAAACAATCTGCAAAGAAATTGCAGATTACATTAGGACAAGAAGAAAAAACATTATCTTTAGACATTGAACTTGGATATCCATAGGTTTTCCGCTTTGTATTAATGAAGTCAAAAAACTTTTTTGGATCTATAATTAATTTATTTCCAATTTCATTGACATAATTATCGTATGCTAGATTTGATTTCTGTTTAAATTCAAAAGCAAGATCCTTGTACATGTTCAGTAAATTAACATCAGGATCCTTTGTAACTTTAATTTTTTTGTAAAGTTTGTTGCGTTGATTACGCAATGTCCTAATTTCTCTATTAAACCAAGGTTCTGTTGTTTTATATATATCCTTTTATACATTATCTTTATATATACTTAATGGCGTATTTTATTCTTTAAGGATGAAAAGGGCATTTGAAAGCATTCTTGCTGGTTTAGTGTTTCTATATAAAAACCGTTATATGTAATAATCTGTAAGATATATATATATTCGGGTTTTTTATCTTATAAGATAGTAATCTGAAAAATATTTTAACAGTTATTTGGTAACGATAGGTATTGCCGTTCTGGAGATATTGTAGTTCAAATTTTGAAAATTTTTGAAAGAAAAACAATCTTTTTATTTATTTTTTAAAACCAAATTTCTCAAGATTTTACCAAAAAACCCAGCAAATATTTATACACTCTTGGAAAGGTCTATTACTTTTCTATAATTCGTACATACATATTTTGTGTCTATATGGTAGAGTTTAGAAGATATAAGCATTTACGAAAAAAAAATTGTTCTGTTTTGTAATTTTTTTGGTTATTTTTTTGCGAGAACAAAGATCATTAAGAGTAATCATAAGTTTCCTCAGCAAAATATAAAAAAACGACACGAGTTTCTACACGAGTTTCTGATTCTGATATATCTCGCCCTATTAGCTTCAGTCCTATCACTTTTGTAGGTTTGAAAAGCTTCCTCCTTTCTAGATATTGCATTTGCACAAATGCGAATAAACCAGGATTTGGGTCGCCTTTTAATACTTTTCATAGAGTGGGGTATGTAGGCTCTCATTCCTAGAAGAATTATTTCACTAATCGCATTGGTTGTAAAGTCAATATTTCTGTTGCTAAAGCACAAAGATCATTCAAAAGTTTAAAAAAATTCTTTTAAAGCTTCCCAGTTAGCATGGCTATAACGCCATACTATTTTTTTTGGGATAGGCCTTTGTCTGGTGTGATTGCTCAGCTCGAAGCTAGTATTAATCAAGCAGTGATCGGAACAACCAAGAGGAGAGCTAACTGAGACTTTATATTTGTCAAGGTGTGAAGTCAGAAGCAGCTCCAGGACATTAACTTGGTCTTCACGGTCGGGAACTCTAGTGGGATTTTGAACAAGTTAAGTAAGATGGAATAATGAAGCGAAAAGCTCAACTTGTGTCCCAATTAAATTTTGACTGAGCGAATTGTCATTGGAGTAATGTAGCCAGTTTCTATTATGGATATTGAAATCACCGGCCACAACAATTTCAAATTCTGGGTTTAATTCCAAAATTTCATTAATCTGATTGGTGAGATTTGCAATCTCCAAAATAGACTCCGGTTCACTAGAGTTTAGAGACCTGTATAGATAACATAAATGAATGACGTGCCTTGCAACAATGATTTTTATGTAGTGGAATATTTGGTTGGAACACTTGTATTTATGGAGAACGCTGTAAGCGACATTATTTCTAATATAAAGAGCGATCCCCCTATAGGGCACAAAATGAGAGAAAAACTATTAATTGTCAACGACTAAGTTGTCGTCTTGGCCAATCACCTGGGTCTCACATAATGCTAATATTGCTAGTTTTACTGAATGGCGTTGGACGGCTGGTTTTACTGAATTAAGGTGGCCTTGGACGGCAGACCACGAACATTGCAAAAATTGACGCAAAAATTGGCAATGATTAATAACAATAATGGGTTGGAAACTATTTAAATAAAAAAAAAATACAAAAACCAAAAGATTCAAATATTTAAAGAAGCAAAAAAGAAATGAAAAATAAATAATTTTTTTTTCCTGCTTCCCCTCTTTCTAATAATAATAATGATAATAATAATCATATTAATGACAATATTGACAGCACTTGTAATAATAATAATAATATATTCATCAATAGTAACAGCGCTAGTATTACCGGTAGTATTAATGCTAGTAGAATTAGTAATAATAACTTAAAACCTAATTATACAAACCCTATCATTCCTCCGAATATTCACCTAACGCAAAATTCAATAGTTAATGGTGATAATGTATATGCATTATCACGCTTCATAGAGCCTAGTCTGCTGTATAATATTAGATTATATATTGCTTATCTCTTCGTATCCAGCTAATGGTGTAGTGGTTAAGACTCTGGCCTTTCATACGAATAGACCATATAGGTGAGTAAAAATAATATAGATTTTTCTTGTAATATATAATTAATTAAATTTAAAATAAGTATAATATGTCTTATATATTATAATTAATATCATATTGTAATAGCTATATAATAAAATAATAATAAATCATAACTCTTGTATAAGATAATAGATGGCGTAGAATTAAAAGAAACGTCTTTCTTGTACAATAGCTACAGCCGAGTAATCAACAGCTTAATGAAATTAATGATTCACGAAACTGAAGCTTAGTCAAATATGAATAATAAATGACTTAGTAGATGCCCTATACTCCTCATTGGAGTGGCACGAAAAAAAAAAAAAATCTCTTCGATGAAGATAATAACCACGTTTGCATTGAAGGCAAAACAAAAACATTCTTAAAAGTAGTTATTCAACAAGAGCGTTTCCCCTCTGACTACAAGGAATTAAGAAAATTATTTTATAAATATAATGAAATTGAAAGAATGTCTGATAAAGAAGCTAAAGTAGACTAAAGTGCCTTTCGTAGCCACTTGTCCAGCAAATGATGTGAGTATATGCAAAAGCTTAGAGATATTGATCAAAAATTGTTCGTGCCTAATAAGCCAAATAATACTTATCAAAGTAAAAATAAGTCTCAACTTTATAATAACACTATTAGGATGTTCTATCACAATTGCAGTGGTTTAAGAAGTAAAATAGCCTTATATCAACGCCAAATCATGCAATTTTAATATACTTGTGATTACAGAAACCTGGTGAGCGACTTTTTTAAAAATGAAGAAATTCTCAATAACTATTGGTCAATTTATAGATATGATCGTAACTAGCTTTGCACAGGTCTGTCTAGAAGTGGCGGTGTTCTGATTGCTGTTAATAACGACTTTTCAAGTGAATTAATATGTTCCAACACTTCCTTATCTTTTGAATACATATTTGTTAAGATTCTTACTGGTTACTCCTTCAAATCATGATGAATGTTCTTATTACGAATTTTTGGATATATGTAATTCTATAATTATCTTAATGACATATTTTTGTTTTAGGTGATTTTAATCGCCCATCATTATCTTTCGTGATTGATGAACTGGATAATAAACTACTACCAGTTAACTTTTTATACGATTAACTTGAGGATACAAATGCGGAAATTTTAAACGATCAACTTGAGGATACAAATGCGGAAATTTTAATTTGTGGGGAGTATGTTATAACGAATAGTATAAACAAAATAAGTGCAAAAGTTGATAATAATCTAAAAATATCTGCTTACGAAACCTTGGTAATAGATTTTAATGTTAGTAAAAAAAAACAACTTCAGTATATAATTAATATCATATTGTAATAGTTAATATAATAAAATAATAATAAACCATAATTCTTGTATAAGATTATAGATGGCGTAGAAGTAAAAGAAACGTTTTAGTCTTGTACAATAGCTACAGCCGAGTAATCAACGACTTAGTAAAATTAATGATTCTCGAAACTGAAGCTTAGTCAAATATGAATAATAAATGACTTAGTGGATGCCCTATACTTCTCATTGAAGTGGCAAGAAAAAAAAATATTTTTAGAGGTATAGCAATTCATTCGACTATACCCAAATTATTTGAAAAACTTGTAACTTTCTTTTCTTGTCACTTCAATGAGAAGTATAGGTCATCCACTAAGTCAACTAAATCTAAATCTCACTGCATTAACACCTCGTCCCAGTTTATATTAGATAAAACATTATTAGTGCCTTCGCAATTAGCGTTACAGAATTCATATACAATTTCATTATTATTTTTTTTATTTATTCATTAATTTTATTAGTTTAATTACTTTAAATACCAAATTTATAATTCATAATTAATTAGAAAAACAATATTTAATAAAAAAGATACAATTATGCTTTACTATTAAAAAAAGAAAAAGATTTCATATTAAGAGAAGCATTTCAAAATTAAAAATAAAATAACAAATTAAAAATTAAACATTATTGAAAATTAGCAATGAAAATCAAAATTTAAAAATCAAAAATAAAAAAAGGCCTTCAAAGATTACAAAACATTCAAAAACTTGTGTTTCGTATTTATTGACAACATTTCTTCCTGAATCGTACAAGCGATGTTTCGTTCTTTATATCATTTGAGAGTTGATTAAAATATGAGAGTCCCTTATACGTTATACAATTTTGTGCAAATGAACTAGCAAAGAAATTTATCCTAATATCATTTGTATTTCTTAGCTATTATGGTTGCGTCTCTGCTATACTTGACACGGCATTGGGTAGAGTATCTGGTGTTAATTTATTTTTCATTTCGAATATGTCATAACGATAAATGTAATTCTTTGTTTTACATTCATCCATTTCAATGTTTGTAACACCCATGCAATTGACGTGAACCTATTACATTTGAGAATTATTCTCATTGCCCGATTTTGCAGTTTTTAGATTCATATGTACATAAGTGTACAAAAATAAATAATTGTAGCAAAATATTCGAAGAGAGGTTTAACTATAATATTGTAAATGTTTATAGCGCAAGACAAAGATATTTTCTTCCGAATTCGCTTAAGAAAACCAATTTTTTTGCCAATTTTTTTCGGAGTATAATCAATATTTCAGTTTATTGTCAATGACAATGCCTAGAAATTTAATTTTTTCTACCACTTCAATATTTTCCGTTCCAATATAAAGCATCTGATCAGGAACATTTATTGACATAAACTTAGTTTTCTCCGCATTCAATTTTAATTTATTCTGGTTTAACCAATTTTCTATTTGTAATAAATCTACTTGCTAGATTTATCTAGTAGTCTACGGCACACTTCATAATCACTTCCTGATATATATATATATATATAATCAGCGAAGAGCATTATTTGGCTGTGTTTCAGTACATTTCAAATATCAATTATATACACAATAAAAAGTAGGGTTCCAAGAACGGAAGCTTGCGGCACTCCTATATCAATTTGTTTTGATGTTGAAAAGTAACCATTAATTTTTAGTTTTTGCTTTCGATTACTTAAGTAACTTTTAAACCAACTTAATGCAGTTCCTTGTACTCCATATTTATATAATTTTTGCAGTAAAATATCCCTATCTACAGTTTCAAAGGCACGTGAAAGATCCAGGAATACTGAAATAACTCCTTTCCTTTTTTGTAATTCATTTTTCCATTTTATATAATCAACCAATTTAACTCCGACTCGCAGAAATGGTTATTTCGAAATCCTGACTGCTTTTGTATTAATAAGGTAGCAGAGATTATTGGTGCCAGAGATTATTGGTACTGGTGCTACAACTGTCTCTTTCCAACATTGTGGAAAAATGCCCTGCACAAGTGACATATTTACTGTTTTAGTGAGAGAGCCTCCAATAATTTCCCAATTATCGAACAGCATAATAATATTCAGGTGTTGGAAGTCTCTTTTATTTTTTATTTTCATACAAGTCATTCTTAATTCATAAACAGATATTTATTTGAAGTGAAAATTTGTGCAAATTTGTGGTATATTATTTAAGTAAGGTATAACATATGGAACTGAATTACTGATTACATTTACAATGCTTAGTTAGTTATACATTTATATTTACTCTTCATTAGTTATTACGACATTGTTGAACTGTTTTACATAAAAATTTGTACAATTAATCCTTCATACATATTTTTTTATTTCTCTCCACATTTCTTTTTGACACTTTGCATTGCTGATTCTAGTTTCTATTGATTTATTTTTAGCTCTATTTATTTTACTTTTGTACCTTTTTCTTCTTTCTACATAATTGTTCCAGTCTTGAATATTGTTTGTAATTTTAAATCTTTGATATGATCTTATCTTTTCTCTTTTCAATTCGCTAAGTTCAGCATTATACCATTCAGTTTTTTTACTTTTTACCTCTCTTTTAGTTACAAACTTACTAATCACCTGACATACTGCATCATTTAGACAACTAGCCCTCATTTCAACGTAACTATCACTAATATTCCTAATTTTTGTTTTCAATAATTCTGTTTTGAAACAATTTTTATTATATATAAAGGTGACTCTATTAATTTGTTCTGGTCTTTTTCAATATTTTTACTAACATTAAAATCTATTACCAAGGTTTTGTAAGCAGATATCTTTAGATTATTATCAACTTTTGCATTTCTTTTGTTTATACTATTCGTTAGAACATACTCCCCACAAATTTAAATTTCCGCATTTGTATCCTCAAGTTGATCGTATAAAAAGTTAACTGGTAGTAGTTTATTATCCAGTTCATCAATCACGAAAGATAATGATGGGCGGTTAAAATCGCCTAAAACAAAAATATGTCATTAAGATAATTATAGAATTACATATATCCAAAAATTCGTAATAAGAACATTCTTCATGTTTGGAGGAGTAACCAGTAAGAATCTTAACAAATATGTATTCAAAAGATAAGGAAGTGTTGGAACATATTAATTCACTTGAAAAGTCGTTATTAACAGCAATCAGAACACCGCCACTTCTAGACAGACCTGTGCAAAGCTAGTTACGATCATATCTATAAATTGACCAATAGTTATTGAGAATTTCTTCATTTTTAAAAAAGTCGCTCAACCAGGTTTCTGTAATCACAAGTATATTAAAATTGCATGATTTGGCGTTGATATAAAGGTATTTTACTTCTTAAACCACTGCAATTATGATAGAACATCCTAATAGTGTTATTATAAAGTTGAGACTTATTTTTACTTTGATAAGTATTATTTGGCTTATTAGGCACGAACAATTTTTGATCAATATCTCTAAGCTTTTGCATATACTCACATCATTTGCTGGACAAGTGGCTACGAAAGGCACTTTAGCCTACTTTAGCTTCTTTATCAGACATTCTTTCAATTTCATTATATTTATAAAATAATTTTCTTAATTCCTTGTAGTCAGAGGGGAAACGCTCTTGTTGAATAACTACTTTTAAGAATGTTTTTGTTTTGCCTTCAATGCAAACGTGGTTATTATCTTCATCGAAGAGATTTTTTTTTTTTTTCGTGCCACTCCAATGAGGAGTATAGGGCATCTACTAAGTCATTTATTATTCATATTTGACTAAGCTTCAGTTTCGTGAATCATTAATTTCATTAAGCTGTTGATTACTCGGCTGTAGCTATTGTACAAGAAAGACGTTTCTTTTAATTCTACGCCATCTATTATCTTATACAAGAGTTATGATTTATTATTATTTTATTATATAGCTATTACAATATGATATTAATTATAATATATAAGACATATTATACTTATTTTAAATTTAATTATATTCTACTAATTATATATTACAAGAAAAATCTATATTATTTTTAGTCACATGTGATCTATTCGTATGAAAGGCCAGAGTCTTAACCACTACACCATTAGCTGGATACGAAGAGATAAGCAATATATAATCTAATATTATACAGCAGACTAGGCTCTATGAAGCGTGATAATGCATATACATTATCACCATTAACTATTGAATTTTGCGTTAGGTGAATATTCGGAGGAATGATAGGGTTGGTATAATTAGGTTTTAAGTTATTATTACTAATTTTACTAGCATTAATACTACCGGTAATACTAGCGCTGTTACTATTGATGAATATATTATTATTATTATTACAAGTGCTGTCAATATTGTCATTAATATGATTATTATTATTATCATTATTATTATTAGAAAGAGGGGAAGCAGGAAAAAAAAAATTATTTATTTTTCATTTCTTTTTTGCTTCTTTAAATATTTGAATCTTTTGGTTTTTGTATTTTTTTTTTATTTAAATAGTTTCCAACCCATTATTGTTATTAATCATTGCCAATTTTTGCGTCAATTTTTGCAATGTTCGTGGTCTGCCGTCCAAGGCCACCATAATTCAGTAAAACCAGCCGTCCAACGTCATTCAGTAAAACTAGCAATATTAGCATTATGTGAGACCCAGGTGATTGACCAAGACGACAACTTAGTCGTTGACAATTAATAGTTTTTCTCTCATTTTGTGCCCTATAGGGGGATCGCTCTTTATATTAGAAATAATGTCGCTTACAGCGTTCTCCATAAATACAAGTGTTCCAACCAAATATTCCACTACATAAAAATCATTGTTGCAAGGCACGTCATTCATTTATGTTATCTATACAGGTCTCTAAACTCTAGTGAACCGGAGTCTAGTTTGGAGATTGAAAATCTCACCAATCAGATTAATGAAATTTTGGAATTAAACCCAGAATTTGAAATTGTTGTGGCCGGTGATTTCAATATCCATAATAGAAACTGGCTACATTACTCCAATGACGATTCGCTCAGTCAAAATTTAATTGGGACACAAGTTGAGCTTTTCGCTTCATTATTCCATCTTACTTAACTTGTTCTAAATCCCACTAGAGTTCCCGACCGTGAAGACCAGGTTGATGTCCTGGACCTGCTTCTGACTTCACACCTTGACAAATATAAAGTCTCAGTTAGCTCTCCTCTTGGTTGTTCCGATCACTGCTTGATTAATACTAGCTTCGAGCTGAGCAATCACACCAGACAAAGGCCTGTCCCAAAAAAAATAGTATGGCGTTATAGCCATGCTAACTGGGAAGCTTTAAAAGAATTTTTTAAAACTTTTGAATGATCTTTGTGCTTTAGCAACAGAAATATTGACTTTACAACCAATGCGATTAGTGAAATAATTCTTCTAGGAATGAGAGCCTACATACCCCACTCTATGAAAAGTATTAAAAGGCGACCCAAATCCTGGTTTATTCGCATTTGTGCAAATGCAATATCTAAAAAGGAGCAAGCTTTTTAAACCTAAAAACGTGATAGGACTGAAGCTAATAGGGCGAGATATATCCGAATCAGAAACTCGTGTAGGAGAGTTATCAACAAGTAAAAGTTCTTGCACAACAGACGGTTGAGGAGGCAACTTTTTGCATCTTCCCAAAAATAGCAAACCCTTTTACACTTTTGCTAAGAGCCTTAACAGTAAAAATGGCGGTTCCCGCCTGTGGTTGATAACAATGATAAAATTGTATGCAATCCCAAAGAAAAAGCAGATTTTGTTTTTCTTTGAAAGTAGGGGTTTGAAAGAGGCTTGTGCAAGTGTTGGATAGGTTTGTGTTGAGATAGAAGATTCTTTGTTAAATTTATAATTGTATGGATTAGGAAATTTTTTCGCATTACTAACATTCTTACATTTATTTTTTAACTTAGGTTTACTAGAGTTCTTACAATTATAAATTAAACTATTACTTTTTATTTTTGTTTAACTTAACATATCTGTTCCTCCAGCGACTTAAAGTGATGTTATAATCTATGAAGAACGTATGATTATTGTGCGCAAAGAAAAACCAATAGTACTTAAGTGAAATCGATTTCTTGAAACACTCGTATTTGTATTTTTTCCTTTTTAGTAATTGTTTCGGAACTATTTTTTCTGCACTTATAATGGGAATTCTAAAGTTGTCATAAAAAATGTTTTCTACGTGTGCTGTGAACTTCCAAATGGACCTCGTTTTAACATGTAAACCGCAATTTTTTGTATGATGTTTATAGTTGTTAATTTCAGAAGTGGACGTTTCATTACTATGTTTTAAATCGACGGCTTTTAGCTCGTCCTGTATAGATGAACAATAGACTGAAAACATGTCGGCTGGGATTAAAGCTGAGGTGTGGCTAATTTTATTTTCTAAGGAATGGCTAATTTTATTTTCTAAGGAAACAAACATATCTTCCTTTTTGTTGTACATGTTATCAATTTTGTTAGTTCCATTACAAAGTTCGGTTGGCACAAGAACCAGGGGATCTTGTAATGGTATAACCAAACTAGTAACATAGAATTTCGCAAAATTAGCTGGCATGTCATTATAAACTTTGTAAAGATCTGGCACTTTACTTGTTACCTTATTTTGATTTTTTTGTATAACCTCCAACGAATTATTTACGTCTGACATTGCACTTAAAAATTCGTAACTTAATTCATCCAATTTATGATTCAAAATATTGATAATCGAGGGATTGCTAAAGCACTCTGATGGATTAGTTATGTTTTTACTTATACATATTTTGTTTGAGGGGTTGTCTATGTTCTTCGAGGTCTCCAATAAATTTTCATTATTGAGTTGGATCACTCCATGTAATTTAAGTACCGTGCTGTCTTTTTCTTTACTTAGGGCAGTCATTCGGTTGTCGATATTATCATACATCGTCCTAAGAAGAATGATTGTTGTCTATTGTTGTTGATTATTTTGGCAGTCAGTACACACGAAAAATTCATTGAGCGATTGATGGAATTGTATTCTAGATGCTCCGATACATGTTCCATGGAGTTTTATGTTGCAAAAGCCTTTACATATTAATACTTATGTTTCGAATGTTGTTGAAAAAAAATGAAATAAATAAAATATAAAAAACACTCAGATCTTTATTTTAATTATTATTTATTAGACTTAATTTTCTATTTTCTTAATTAACTTATTACCTTAATTAACTTATTATTAGACAATTTCTTCGTAGCACGTCTAATCGCAGATTACTTAAAATTATGTTGGAATAATTGTTTCTTTTTGTAAGTTATGCAATGTAACGTGCTGAGAAAATTATTATGATTAAGATTTGGAATGTACAGTTAATTCCTTTTAATTTAATGTTTAATTTTAAGATAGGATCATGTTACATAATATGTTACATAATATGCGCACAAAAGTAAGTAAGTTTTGCGAGTGCAAAAAGAAATATTTAAAACCTTCTTTGGTTACAGGGTGACATAACTACTAATCTATTTGAAGAGTTATCCATCGCTGTGCAGGTAACCACATTTAAATATGTCACAGTTAACCTGTGCAGTTAACCACATAGTTATGTCACATTTAAAATAATGTTTGTTGCAATTTTTGTTATTATTATCTTTATTTATTTATTTTTTTTTAAATCGGAAAACAAAAGTAATGCCGTCTCTTTACACTGGTTGCATTATTCAATTCCAACGTTTTCTTTTCCTCTTCCTCGCTCCACTCAAAAAAAAATTTAAAAACGAAAAAAAACGACGAAAATGCGTAAAATTCAGTATTCCTGGAGTTGTTTCAGTATTCCTGGATCTTTCACGTGCCTTTGAAACTGTAGATAGGAATATTTTACTGCAAAAATTATATAAATATGGAGTACAAGGAACTGCATTAGGTTGGTTTAAAAGTTACTTAAGTAATCGAAAGCAAAAACAAAAAATTAATGGTTACTTTTCAACATCAAAACAAGCTTCCGTTCTTGGAACCCTACTTTTTATTGTGTATATAATGATATTTGAAATGTACTGAAACACAGCCAAATAATGCTCTTCGCTGATTATATATATATATCAGGAAGTGATTATGAAGTGTGCCGTAGACTACTGCAAGAAGATTTATTACAAATAGAAAATTGGTTAAACGAGAATAAATTAAAACTGAATGCGGAGAAAACTAAGTTTATGTCAATAAATGTTCCGGATCAGATGCTTTATTCGAAATGAAAAATAAATTAATACCAGATACTCTACCCAATGCCGTGTCAAGTATAGCAGAGACGCAACCATAATAGCTAAGAAATACAAATGATATTAGGATAAATTTCGTTGCTAGTTCATTTGCACAAAATTGTATAACGTATAAGGGACTCTCATATTTTAATCAACTCTCAAATGATATAAAGAACGAAACATCGCTTGTACGATTCAGGAAGAAATGTTGTCAATATATACGAAACACAAGTTTTTGAATGTTTTGTAATCTTTGAAGGCCTTTTTTTATTTTTGATTTTTAAATTTTGATTTTTATTGCTAATTTTCAATAATGTTTAATTTTTAATTTTTAATTTGTTATTTTATTTTTAATTTTGAAATGCTTCTTTTAATATGAAATCTTTTTCTTTTTTTAATAGTAAAGCATAATTGTATATTTTTTATTAAATATTGTTTTTCTAATTAACTATGAATTATAAATTTGGTATTTAAAGTAATTAAACTAATAAAATTAATGAATAAATAAAAAAAATAATAATGAAATTGTATATGAAGTCTGTAACGCTAATTGCGAAGGCACTAATAATGCCTTATCTAATATAAACTGGGACGAGGTGTTAATGCAGTGAGATTTAGATTTAGTTGACTTAGTGGATGACCTATACTTCTCATTGAAGTGGCAAGAAAAGAAAGTTACAAGTTTTTCAAATAATTTGGGTATAGTCGAATGAATTGCTATACCTCTAAAAATTTTTTTTTTTTCTTGCCACTTCAATGAGAAGTATAGGGCATCCACTAAGTCATTTATTATTCATATTTGACTAAGCTTCAGTTTCGAGAATCATTAATTTTACTAAGTCGTTGATTACTCAGCTGTAGCTATTGTACAAGACTAAAACGTTTCTTTTACTTCTACGCCATCTATAATCTTATACAAGAATTATGGTTTATTATTATTTTATTATATTAACTATTACAATATGATATTAATTATATACTGAAGTTGTTTTTTTTTACTAACATTAAAATCTATTACCAAGGTTTCGTAAGCAGATATCTTTAGATTATTATCAACTTTTGCACTTATTTTGTTTATACTATTCGTTATAATATACTCCCCACAAATTAAAATTTCCGCATTTGTATCCTCAAATTGATCGTTTAAAATTTCCGGATTTGTATCCTCAAGTTGATCGTATAAAAAGTTAACTGGTAGTAGTTTATTATCCAGTTCATTAATCACGAAAGATAATGATGGGCGGTTAAAATCGCCTAAAACAAAAATATGTCATTAAGATAATTATAGAATTACATATATCCAAAAATTCGTAATAAGAACATTCTTCATGATTTGGAGGAGTAACCAGTAAGAATCTTAACAAATATGTATTCAAAAGATAAGGAAGTGTTGGAACATATTAATTCACTTGAAAAGTCGTTATTAACAGCAATCAGAACACCGCCACTTCTAGACAGACCTATGCAAAGCTAGTTACGATCATATCTATAAATTGACCAATAGTTATTGAGAATTTCTTCATTTTTAAAAAAGTCGCTCAACCAGGTTTCTGTAATCACAAGTATATTAAAATTGCATGATTTGGCGTTGATATAAGGCTATTTTACTTCTTAAACCACTGCAATTGTGATAGAACATCCTAATAGTGTTATTATAAAGTTGAGACTTATTTTTACTTTGATAAGTATTATTTGGCTTATTAGGCACGAACAATTATTGATCAATATCTCTAAGCTTTTGCATATACTCACATCATTTGCTGCACAAGTGGCTACGAAAGGCACTTTAGTCTACTTTAGCTTCTTTATCAGACATTCTTTCAATTTCATTATATTTATAAAATAATTTTCTTAATTCCTTGTAGTCAGAGGGGAAACGCTCTTGTTGAATAACTACTTTTAAGAATGTTTATACCCGTACGATAAGATCGGGTATAATAAAATTACTCCTCCGTTCGTAACACCTCGAAATAAGCGAGCCAGATATACCTTCAAAGGTATGGATCGGATCAGAAAAAAATTCTAAGACTTTTGAGCCATGTCCGTCCGTCCGTCCGTCCGTCAGCACGCTAACTCAAAAACTAAGAAAGCTAGAATCTTGAAATTTACACAAAATATTCTGGGAGTAATTTGTAGGTTCCCTATTTTTTTTGGTTGTGTTTGGACCAAAACTTAGGGTAGCTCTCGAATACCTAACTTTTAGATCCCCACATTTTTTTTGAAATAGAGCTATGAAATTTTAACTGCTGATAGATCTCACAAAAATATTAATTTTATTTTTAATAACTTTTTTTTTGTATCACACCCCGTTTAGGAGCTGTAAGGGATCAAAAACTGAAAATTTTCTATTTTTAAACACCTGTAACTTGAACACCTGTTAAAAGTTTTTTGAAGTAATACACAAAAAATAAAGCTTCAACATTATACTCTTATTTCTGTTAACAACTTTTTTTAAAAATATAGGGTTACTTTATAATTGACGAAAGTGTTACTTGATTTTTTCAAATTTTCTAACAAATTTCTTTAACGGATTTTTTCCATTTTGTTTTACTCGATAATTTGAAATTGTTGAGGATATAGTGCGTAGTACAAAAAAATGTAAATAAATAAACAACGGTTGCTTGAAGAATTTTTATTTATATGATATTGATATATATACATACTTATATAATATCATGTTTATATTTACATATCGTATATGTCACTAGTGAATGAATGATAAGAGTATATATGTATATTATATAGCGCCGTATTTACATACATATATGTATTTTATTGTACTTATAAGAAATTATTCTGTCAATGGAATATTTAAATATAATATAATATAATATTTAAAATTATATTTACTATTTTGTACTAAGTAAATTTAATATACACTTACCGCTTAGTATTAAATGGTACTATAGAATATTTGAAAAAGTTTTGGATTGATAATCGTTATGTGGAAGGTTAGAATCTGCTTTTGAAGAATGTACATATAAACATATAGTTTGAATATATGTACAACCCATAGTACTAGAAATTATAAAATTCACCCAAATTATTTTAAAATATTAAAAAAATAATATTGTAAACAGAGTGACAGGCTGTGAACATACTAACGGTTCGTACGGCTATCTAAGAGTTGAAAAAGGCAACTCGTTTTGTTTTGCCTTCAATGCAAACGTGGTTATTATCTTCATCGAAGAGATTTTTTTTTTTTTTCGTGCCACTCCAATGAGGAGTATAGGGCATCGACTAAGTCATTTATTATTCATATTTGCCTAAGCTTCAGTTTCGTGAATCATTAATTTCATTAAGCTGTTGATTACTCGGCTGTAGCTATTGTACAAGAAAAACGTTTCTTTTAATTCTACGCCATCTGTTATCTTATACAAGAGTTATGATTTATTATTATTTTATTATATAGCTATTACAATATGATATTAATTATAATATATAAGACATATTATACTTACTTTAAATTTAATTATATTCTACTAATTATATATTACAAGAAAAATCTATATTATTTTTACTCACCTATATGATCTATTCGTATGAAAAACCAGAGTCTTAACCACTACACCATTAGCTGGATACGAAGAGATAAGCAATATATAATCTAATATTATACAGCAGACTAGGCTCTATGAAGCGTGATAATGCATATACATTATCACCATTAACTATTGAATTTTGCGTTAGGTGAATATTCGGAGGAATGATAGGGTTTGTATAATTAGGTTTTAAGTTATTATTACTAATTTTACTAGTATTAATACTACCGGTAATACTAGCGCTGTTACTATTGATGAATATATTATTATTATTATTACAAGTGCTGTCAATATTGTCATTAATATGATTATTATTATTATCATTATTATTATTAGAAAGAGGGGAAGCAGGAAAAAAAAATTATTTTTTTTTCATTTCTTTTTTGCTTCTTTAAATACTTGAATCTTTTGGTTTTTGTATTTTTTTTTTATTTAAATAGTTTCCAACCCATTATTGTTATTAATCATTGCCAATTTTTGCGTCAATTTTTGCAATGTTCGTGGTCTGCCGTCCAAGGCCACCTTAATTCAGTAAAACCAGCCGTCCAACGCCATTCAGTAAAACTAGCAATTTTAGCATTATGTGAGACCCAGGTGATTGACCAAGACGACAACTTAGTCGTTGACAATTAATAGTTTTTCTCTCATTTTGTGCTCTATAGGGGGATCGCTCTTTATATTAGAAATAATGTCGCTTACAGCGTTCTCCATAAATACAAGTGTTCCAACCAAATATTCCACTACATAAAAATCATTGTTGCAAGGCACGTCATTCATTTATGTTATCTATACAGGTCTCTAAACTCTAGTGAACCGGAGTCTATTTTGGAGATTGCAAATCTCACCAATCAGATTAATGAAATTTTGGAATTAAACCCAGAATTTGAAATTGTTGTGGCCGGTGATTTCAATATCCATAATAGAAACTGGCTACATTACTCCAATGACAATTCGCTCAGTCAAAATTTAATTGGGACACAAGTTGAGCTTTTCGCTTCATTATTCCATCTTACTTACCTTGTTCAAAATCCCACTAGAGTTGCCGACAGTGAAGACCAGGTTGATCTCCTGGAGCTGCTTCTGACTTCACACCTTGACCAATATAAAGTCTCAGTTAGCTCTCCCCTTGGTTGTTCCGATCACTGCTTGATTAATACTAGCTTCGAGCTGAGCAATCACACCAGACAAAGGCCTGTCCCAAAAAAAATAGTATGGCGTTATAGCCATGCTAACTGAGAAGCTTTGAAAGAATTTTTTAAAACTTTTGAATGATCTTTGTGCTTTAGCAACAGAAATATTGACTTTACAACCAATGCGATTAGTGAAATAATTCTTCTAGGAATGAGAGCCTACATACCCCACTCTATGAAAAGTATTAAAAGGCGACCCAAATCCTGGTTTATTCGCATTTGTGCAAATGCAATATCTAGAAAGGAGGAAGCTTTTCAAACCTACAAAAATGATAGGACTGAAGCTAATAGGGCGAGATATATCGGAATCAGAAACTCGTGTAGGAGAGTTATCAACAAGTAAAAGTTCTTGCACAACAGGCGGTTGAGTAGGCAACTTTTTGCATCTTCCCAAAAATAGCAAACCCTTTTAGACTTTTGCTAAGAGCCTTAACAGTAAAAGCCGTTCCGGCCTGTGGTTGATAACAATGATAAAATTGTATACAATCCCAAAGAAAAAGCAGATTTTGCTTTTCTTTGAAAGTAGGGGTTTGAAAGAGGCTTGTGCAAGTGTTGGATAGGTTTGTGTTGTGATAGAAGATTCTTTGTTAAATTTATAATGGTATGGATTAGGAAATTTTTTCGCATTACTAACATTCTTACATTTATTTTTTAACTTAGGTTTACTAGAGTTCTTACAATTATAAATTAAACTATTACTTTTTATTTTTGTTTAACTTAACATATCTGTTCCTCCAGCGACTTAAAGTGATGTTATAATCAATGAAGAACGTATGATTATTGTGCGCAAAGAAAAGCCAATAGTACTTAAGTGAAATCGATATCTTGAAACACTCGTATTTGTATTTTTTCCTTTTTAGTAATTGTTTCGGAACTATTTTTTCGGCACTTATGATGGGAATTCTAAAGTTGTCATAAAAAATGTTTTCTACGTCTGCTATGTACTTCCAAATGGACCTCGTTTTAACATGTAAACCGCAATTTTTTGTATGATGTTTATAGTTGTTAATTTCAGAAGTGGACGTTTCATTACTATGTTTTAAATCGGCGGCTTTTAGCTCGTCCTGTATAGATGAACAATAGACTGAAAACATGTCGGCTGGGATTAAAGCTGAGGTGTGGCTAATTTTATTTTCTAAGGAATGGCTAATTTTATTTTCTAAGGAAACAAACATATCCTCCTATTTGTTGTACATGTTATCAATTTTGTCAATTCCATTACAAAGTTCGGTTGGCACAGGAACCAGGGGATCTTGTAATGGTATAACCAAACTAGTAACATAGAATTTCGCAAAATTAGCTGGCATGTCATTATAAACTTTGTAAAGATCTTGCACTTTACTTGTTACCTTATTTTGATTTTTTTGTATAACCTCCAACGAATTATTTACGTCTGACATTGCACTTAAAAATTCGTAACTTAATTCATCCAATTTATGATTCAAAATATTGATAATCGAGGGATTGCTAAAGCACTCTGATGGATTAGTTATGTTTTTACTTATACATATTTTGTTTGAGAGGTTGTCTATGTTCTTCGAGGTCTCCAATAAATTTTCATTATTGAGTTGAATCACTCCATGTAATTTAAGTACCGTGCTGTCTTTTTCTTTACTTAGGGCAGTCATTCGGTTGTCGATATTATCATACATCGTCCTAAGAAGAATGATTGTTGTCTATTGTTGTTGATTATTTTGGCAGTCAGTACACACGAAAAATTCATTGAGTGATTGATGGAATTGTATTCTAGATGCTCCGATACATGTTCCATGGAGTTTTCTGTTGCAAAAGCCTTTACATATTAATACTTATGTTTCGAATGTTGTTGAAAAAAAATGAAATAAATAAAATATAAAAAACACTCAGATCTTTATTTTAATTATTATTTATTAGACTTAATTTTCTATTTTCTTAATTAACTTATTACCTTAATTAACTTATTATTAGACAATTTCTTCGTAGCACGTCTAATCGCAGATTACTTAAAATTATGTTGGAATAATTGTTTCTTTTTGTAAGTTATGCAATGTAACGTGCTGAGAAAATTATTATGATTAAGATTTGGAATGTACAGTTAATTCCTTTTAATTTAATGTTTAATTTTAAGATAGGATCATGTTACATAATATGTTACATAATATGCGCACAAAAGTAAGTAAGTTTTGCGAGTGCAAAAAGAAATATTTAAAACATTCTTTGGTTACAGGGTGACATAACTTTTAATCTCTTTGAAGAGTTATCCATCGCTGTGCAGGTAACCACATTTAAATATGTCACAGTTAACCTGTGCAGTTAACCACATAGTTATGTCACATTTAAAATAATGTTTGTTGCAATTTTTGTTATTATTATTTTTATTTATTTATTTTTTTTTAAATCGGAAAACAAAAGTAATGCCGTCTGTTTACACTGGTTGCATTATTCAATTGAAACGTTTTCTTTTCCTCTTCCTCGCTCCACACAAAAAAAAAATTTAAAAACGAAAAAAAACGACGAAAATGCGTAAAATTCAGTATTCCTGGAGTTGTTTCAGTATTCCTGGTTCTTTCACGTGCCTTTGAAACTGTAGATAGGGATATTTTACTGCAAAAATTATATAAATATGGAGTACAAGGAACTGCATTAAGTTGGTTTAAAAGTTACTTAAGTAATCGAAAGCAAAAACTAAAAATTAATGGTTACTTTTCAACATCAAAACAAATTGATATAGGAGCGCCGCAAGCTTCCGTTCTTGGAACCCTACTTTTTATTGTGTATATAATGATATTTGAAATGTACTGAAACACAGCCAAATAATGCTCTTCGCTGATTATATATATATATATATATCAGGAAGTGATTATGAAGTGTGCCGTAGACTAGCAAGAAGATTTATTACAAATAGAAAATTGGTTAAACGAGAATAAATTAAAACTGAATGCGGAGAAAACTAAGTTTATGTCAATAAATCTTCCTGATCAGATGCTTTATATTGGAACGGAAAATATTGAAGTGGTAGAAAAAATTAAATTTCTAGGCATTGTCATTGACAATAAACTGAAATATTGATTATACTCCGAAAAAAATTGGCAAAAAAATCGGTTTTCTTAAGCGAATTCGGGAGAAAATATCTTTGTCTTGCGCTATAAACATTTACAATGTTATAGTTAAACCTCTCTTCGAATATTGTGCTACAATTATTTATTTTTGTACACTTATGTACATATGAATCCAAAAACTGCAAAATCGGGCAATGAGAATAATTCTCAAATGTAATAGGTTCACGTCAATTGCATGGGTGTTACAAACATTGAAATGGATGAATGTAAAACAAAGAATTACATTTATCGTTATGACATATTCGAAATGAAAAATAAATTAACACCAGATACTCTACCCAATGCCGTGTCAAGTATAGCAGAGACGCAACCATAATAGCTAAGAAATACAAATGATATTAGGATAAATTTCGTTGCTAGTTCATTTGCACAAAATTGTATAACGTATAAGAGGCTCTCATATTTTAATCAACTCTCAAATGATATTTATATATAAAGAACGAAACATCGCTTGTACGATTCAGGAAGAAATGTTGTCAATATATACGAAACACAAGTTTTTGAATGTTTTGTAATCTTTGAAGGCCTTTTTTTATTTTTGATTTTTAAATTTTGATTTTCATTGCTAATTTTCAATAATGTTTAATTTTTAATTTTTAATTTGTTATTTTATTTTTAATTTTGAAATGCTTCTTTTAATATGAAATCTTTTTCTTTTTTTAATAGTAAAGCATAATTGTATCTTTTTTATTAAATATTGTTTTTCTAATTAACTATGAATTATAAATTTGGTATTTAAAGTAATTAAACTAATAAAATTAATGAATAAATAAAAAAAATAATAATGAAATTGTATATGAATTCTGTAACGGTAATTGCGAAGGCACTAATAATACCTTATCTAATATAAACTGGGACGAGGTGTTAATGCAGTGAGATTTAGATTTAGTTGACTTAGTGGATGACCTATACTTCTCATTGAAGTGGCAAGAAAAAAAAAGATAATTATAGAGGTACAGCAATTCAGTCGACTATACCCAAATTAATTGAAAAACTTGTAACTGATCAAATTACACCTATAATAGATCCATATCTTAATCAAGAACAACACGGTTTTAGAAAAATTCCATCCACTAAGTTATTTATTATTCATATTTGACTAAGCTTCAGTTTCGAGAATCATTAATTTTACTAAGTCGTTGATTACTCGGCTGTAGCTATTGTACAAGACTAAAACGTTCCTTTTACTTCTACGCCATCTATAATCTTATACAAGAATTATAGTTTATTATTATTTTATTATATTAACTATTACAATATGATATTAATTATAATTTATAGGACATATATACTTATTTTTAATTATATTCTACTAATTATATATTATAAGAAAAATCTATATTATTTTGAACCAAAGGGTTTGAACCCGAGACCTTTCGTATGAAAGGCCAATGTCTTAACAACTACACCATTGGCTGGATAAATAATAATTAATTAACTAACTATAATTGTCTATTAATGCTTTATCATTTTTTTCGTGAATCGAAATCAGGTATGAGCTTAGAGATATTGTTCAAAAATTGTTCGTGCCTAATAAGCCAAATAATACTTATCAAAGTAAAAATAAGTCTCAACTTTATAATAACACTATTAGGATGTTCTATCACAATTGCAGTGGTTTAAGAAGTAAAATACCTTTATATCAACGCCAAATCATGCAATTTTAATATACTTGTGATTACAGAAATCTGGTTTAGCGACTTTTTTAAAAATGAAGAAATTCTCAATAATATTGGTCAATTTATAGAAATGATCGTAACTAGCTTTACACAGGTCTGTCTAGAAATGGCGCTGTTCTAATTGCTGTTAATAACGACTTTTCAAGTAAATTAATATGTTCGAACACTTCCTTATCTTTTGAGTACATATTTGTTAAGATTCTTACTGGTAGTAAAAGAATTTATCTAGGAGTAGTATATTTTCCTCCAAATCATGATGAATGTTCTTATTACGAATTTTTGGATATATGTAATTCTATAATTATCTTAATGACATATTTTTGTTTTAGGCGATTTTAACCGCCCATCATTATCTTTCGTGATTGTTGAACTGGATAATAAACTACTACCAGTTAACTTTTTATACGATAAACTTTAGGATACAAATGCGGAAATTTAAATTTGTGGGGAGTATGTTCTAACGAATAGTATAAACAAAATAAGTGCAAAAGTTAATAATAATCTAAAGATATCTGCTCACGAAACCTTGGTAATAGATTTTAATATTAGTAAAAATATTGAAAAAGACCAGAACAAATTAATAGAATCACCTTTATATATAATAAAAATTGTTTCAAAACAGAATTATTGAAAACAAAAATTAGGAATATTAGTGATAGTAACGTTGAAATGAGGGCTAGTTGTCAAAATGATGCAGTATGTCAGGTGATTAGTAAGTTTGTAACTAAAAGAGAGGTAAAAAGTAAAAAAACTGAATGGTATAATGCTGAACTTAGCGAATTGAAAGGAGAAAAGATAAGATCATATCAAAGATTTAAAATTACAAACAATATTCAAGACTGGAACAATTATGTAGAAAGAAGAAAAAAGTACAAAAGTAAAATAAATAGAGCTAAAAATAAATCAATAGAAACTAGAATCAGCAATGCAAAGTGTCAAAAAGAAATGTGGAGGGAAATAAAAAAATTTGCATGAAGGATTGATTGTACAAATTTTTAAGTAAAACAGTTCAACAATGTCGTTATAACTAATGAAGAGTAAATGTAAATGTATAACTAAGCATTGTAAATGTAATCAGTAATTCAGTTCCATATGTTATACCTTACTTAAATAATATACCACAAATTTGCACAAATTTTCACTTCAAAGAAATATCTGTTGATGAATTAAGAATGATTTGTATGAAAATAAAAGAGACTTCCAACACCTGAATATTATTATGCTGTTCGATAATTGGGAAATTATTGGAGGCTCTCTCACTAAAACAGTAAATATGTCACTTGTGCAGGGCATTTTTCCACAATGTTGGAAAGAGACAGTTGTAGCACCAGTACCAAAAATCTCTGGCACATCTAAGAGCGAAGAATTTAGGCCAATTAACATGCTACCTTATTAATACAAAAGCAGTCAGGATTTCGAAATAAGCATTTCTGCGAGTCGGAGTTAAATTGGTTGATTATATAAAATGAAAAAATGAATTACAAAAAAAAGAAAGGAGTTGTTTCAGTATTCCTGGATCTTTCACGTGCCTTTGAAACTGTAGATAGGGATATTTTACTGCAAAAATTATATAAATATGGAATACAAGGAACTGCATTAAGTTGGTTTAAAAGTTACTTAAGTAATCGAAAGCAAAAACTAAACATTAATGGTTACTTTTCAACATCAAAACAAATTGATATAGGAGTGCCGCAAGCTTCCGTTCGTGGAACCCTACTTTTTATTGTGTATATAAATGATATTTGAAATGTACTGAAACACAGCCAAATAATGCTCTTCGCTGATTATATATATATATCAGGAAGTGCTTATGAAGTGTGCCGTAGACTACTGCAAGAAGATTTACAAATAGAAAATTGGTTAAACGAGAATAAATTAAAACTGAATGCGGAGAAAACTAAGTTTATGTCAATAAATCTTCCTGATCAGATGCTTTATATTGGAACGGAAAATATTGAAGTGGTAGAAAAAATTAAATTTCTAGGCATTGTCATTGACAATAAACTGAAATATTGATTATACTCCGAAAAAAATTGGCAAAAAAATCGGTTTTCTTAAGCGAATTCGGGAGAAAATATCTTTGTCTTGCGCTATAAACATTTACAATGTTATAGTTAAACCTCTCTTCGAATATTGTGCTACAATTATTTATTTTTGTACACTTATGTGCATATGAATCCAAAAACTGCAAAATCGGGCAATGAGAATAATTCTCAAATGTAATAGATGCACATCAATTGCATGGATGTTACAAACATTGAAATGGATGAATGTAAAACAAAGAATTACATTTATCGTTATGACATATTCGAAATGAAAAATAAATTAACACCAGATACTCTACCCAATGCCGTGTCAAGTATAGCAGAGACGCAACCATAATAGCTAAGAAATACAAATGATATTAGGATAAATTTCGTTGCTAGTTCATTTGCACAAAATTGTATAACGTATAAGAGGCTCTCATATTTTAATCAACTCTCAAATGATATTTATATATAAAGAACGAAACATCGCTTGTACGATTCAGGAAGAAATGTTGTCAATATATACGAAACACAAGTTTTTGAATGTTTTGTAATCTTTGAAAGCCTTTTTTTATTTTTGATTTTTAAATTTTGATTTTCATTGCTAATTTTCAATAATGTTTAATTTTTAATTTTTAATTTGTTATTTTATTTTTAATTTTGAAATGCTTCTTTTAATATGAAATCTTTTTCTTTTTTTAATAGTAAAGCATAATTGTATCTTTTTTATTAAATATTGTTTTTCTAATTAACTATGAATTATAAATTTAGTATTTAAAGTAATTAAACTAATAAAATTAATGAATAAATAAAAAAAATAAGAATGAAATTGTATATGAATTCTGTAACGGTAATTGCGAAGGCACTAATAATGCCTTATCTAATATAAACTGGGACGAGGTGTTAATGCAGTGAGATTTAGATTTAGTTGACTTAGTGGATGACCTATACTTCTCATTGAAGTGGCAAGAAAAAAAAAGATAATTATAGAGGTACAGCAATTCAGTCGACTATACCCAAATTAATTGAAAAACTTGTAACTGATCAAATTACACCTATAATAGATCCATATCTTAATCAAGAACAATATGGTTTTAGAAAAAGACGTTCATCCACCGCTTCTGCATTGATTCAATTCTTGTACTGTGAATGAGAAAGGCTGGATTCCAGATAATGCTTCCGTATTGTAAGATTCAGCATAAATGTGAGCAATGTAAAGTTATTGTCACCTAGATATTGTTAAATTCTATTGCTCTTCTTTTGATAAAACTTAGCATTTTGTTAGGCCTTGATAACATTGATTTATAGTGGAGATTATAATTCATTTCCTTATCCGAAATGATTCTCAAAACTGTAATATGATCCGCACATTTTATAATTCTGCATCCGCATGTTGCAGTTTTGTGTGGAATAATTATGGATAAATTTGGATCTTTTACGTGAAAAGGTCATAGCGTAGCACTTACTAACGTTGAGGTCTAGCATGTTATCACAACACCATTTTTCTAAGCACTTCAATTTCGATTGAAGGAAACAGCAATCAGTAGTAGTCTTAATCATATGATACATTTTAAGATCATCATACATTTAAGGTCAATTTTAATTTGTTTAGAAAGTGAAATGTAAAGTTCTTTATTTAAAGCTAATACGGGTAATACAGGTACTTGTAATACATGTACCTGTACATACATGTAATAAAGGTAATACAGTAATGATTTCATTCAATGCTCTAAATAACAAATGACAATTGTATTTTGAAAAATTATGAAAAAATATAGGAAATACAATATATTACACGACAAATGTGCAAGGCCTCTATATTACCTGTAAAATGACAATGGTCTCTTACTCTATCAATATAATCTAAAGATTTACTACAAATGTGACAATCCCTCTCTATTAATTGATGTAATTTTTCATCCAATGTTAAATTTTCCATTGATTTTGGTAGCATATGATGATTTTGAAAAATATTAGTACATTTAATAACTAATGATTCTATAAACTGCTTATCACAATCCACTCCTGTAAACTGCTTATAACAACTCAAAGAATCATCAAATAAACATTTAAAATAGTATGAAAACGGTATTGGAACATGTTTATGTGTATTTGTAGTTGTTGAAATTTGTGGATTACGATCACATGTTGCAATAGGTGATAAAATGCTTTCAGCATCTGCATAAATCACAAAGGGCGCTTCCATTTGTTGTTGATAGTTTCAAAATTTTAGTATGTTGTTATCTTCAGTAGGAAGTCTTGCAACAATATTTTTACACTCCTCTTTGTGAATAACAAACTGTTGTGAATCATAAAAATGTTGCAAACAAGAATTACATATATATATTTGATGTTTAAGATTTGTAATAAAACTGCGTAACAATTTCGAGAGATTACTTATTTACAAAAAGTGAAAGTTTTCATCTTTTTCAAGTAGGAGGAGATTAATATGATGTATTTTCTCTTCTTTGGTTATATAAAAAGGTCCTACAACTTGATGTTGTTTATTTGTGTACTCCAACCCAAAAACATTAATGCTTATATTTTCGTTAAGCTCTTCAAATAGATGTAAATCGCTCAACTCAAAATGAATAGAGCTTACAAGTCCAAATTCTAAATTAATAGTTGTTGATGTTATATCAATAATTTTATATAACGATGGTTTATATCAAGCTCTCATTAATACAAGCTCTTTTTTTTCAATTAATGGTGGAAGGGCAATATGTGATGATCCACGGATTGGTTCATATTTATTTATATTTATTTCAACCCGCAAAATTTGTATTATTGCCCAACCGCTTTTTTTTTCTTGAAAATCTTTCGCTCATTGTTGGATTTTTTCTATTACATCATCATACATACAAGAAAGACTATCTGAACGTGTAGCAATTTTCATTTTAGTTTGAAAAGACTTAGTTGAAAAGTTCTCTATATCTTCATCATTTAGATATACATAATATCCAAAAAGTTCAAGATTGAATTTAATGACATTATGCTTTCTTATTGATTGTTCTAGTAATTGAACAACCTCATCTTTGATACCATCAAGAAACTCTATAGGATCTAAAATGGCTTCATTTTCATTCTCACGCAGGTATGCTTCCAATCTATTACCAAAAGATTGATTAATTGTTTTTAAGTTGTCTGACACACGTTTAGCTGAATTTATTTTATGTATATTAGTATGTAAATGTGCAGCTTAAAACTTTTTGGATACGTATTTTTTGCAGGGGGTATAAAAAAGATATTCTTCCTTATCTTTATGTATAATATTTTTATATTTTTTTTAAATTATCTGCTCTCGTAAATTTCTTCGAACAGATTTCGCATGTTAATTTTAATTTTTTGTTTGGTGAACTCATTTTTATTTTTTATTTTTTGTTTTTTGGTTCTTGTTAAAACGGATAAACTGAATTCAATAGTGTAAGTAGTATAGAATGCCGTTTCTGGCATAATGGGAGTAATTAGTGTGTTTTTTTCGCACGGTATGTTAGCGAGTATAGGATGTGTTATGAATGTTAATCAGGTTTGTGAATTATGTTTGTTTTTATGAATTATGAGTTTTAATTCAATATTATTGAGGAAAGAAGTTTGTAATTAATGTTTATTATTGATATTTAGAAACAGATGTTGAGTCAGATAAATTTGAAGGTGAATGATTGTATATTGTTGAAATGAAAGAAAAAAATGGTGAGTCAATATTAAAATAAGTTTATTTTTTTATACAATTATTGCGGTTCCCTTAATTTTATTTATCATATTTAATTAAAAATTACGAGTACAGGTGAATTTTCATATGCTGTAATAGTTTCACAGGTTGTTGATTTAATTATTGCGTTTTTTTAAGTTTTATGAAAATATGAGTTATTGTACCTATCTAGTGTTTTTTTTTTTTTTTTTATTTTTATTTTATAAAAATCGTATATATACAAAGAAATATATATGAGTATTCAATAAAATCAACGTATTTGAATTAAGCAAGTTTAATATTTAACGTAAGGTGGATAATATTCAAAAGCTGTGGGATCTAATCATTTGGGAGAATGAAGAAATTAGAAGTCTTTTTCTAAGTGATATAAAAGAAGAAATATCAAATTTAGAAAACCAAGAAAAACCCACAACAACATCAACAGCAACAACAACAATGTTATGAGGAAATGTTCATGAGTAAAGATGATGAAGAACATTTCTGTTCTTATCGGCACATAAATGTAATACATAAATGTAATGAAAATTGTTGTGCTGTTTGTTATATAATTAAGAATTTCTGAAAATAGAATTACATATATAATTTTAATTTAATAAATAATAAGTTAAATAAAACATTTTAAAAAGTATAATTGTTTAATTTTATTTAAAAAGAAAAAAAGGGTAATTCACATTAATTTTTAAAATTCAAATTTAAATGTCGTTGAAGCCATTCTAGGTAATATGGCTCACCCTGTTGATTATTGAATAAAATAGTGGTATGAAAAAAAACTTTCTAGTTAATTTAAATTTTATTTCATAAACAAATTCAAAATATATATTTTTTTGCATTGAATTCACAATTCTAGCAATTGCTTTAAATTTTCATTAAAATATTAGCATACTATAAAACCACATACATCCTTCTATTTAAATTCAGTTATTCTGATTAAAATAATATAACTTAATTTCTTTATTTAGTTTTAATTCAACAGCCAACCGAACTAGACTTTTAAATTTAAATTTAAAATTTAAAAAATTTAAAAGAATAAAAAATGGATAAATTTATTGATGACATAAATAATAAATTTAATTCTATCATTAAAACTATAAAAGTTTCTGAAATGAAACATTTTATTTTGTTTTAAAATTATTAACTTGAATAAAATTCCTACTAAATATGGGAAAAGAATAATTTTAACGACTAAAAACTTTAAAATATTCCTACCCATAAGATATAACAAGTTAACAGAAAAGGAAATGAGGAGATTGGATAATGGAAATTACGTGGTTATAAATGAAGGTGAATGTGGCCCAACACATAAAATTAAATTCAGTAGAGCAGAAATTGAAGAATTCTATGATGAAGATGATGATTCCTCTATAGAAATGTAATAAATATATAATATATATGTACACATATGTTAAATTTTTTAAATAAATAAAAGATAAACATTTAATTTTAATTTAGTTTTTTATTTTTAACAATTCTATATTTTTATTTATTTTAATTCAGCTATTTAGGTTGTTTTTGATACTGCTCATTAATTTTCTTTTTATGATATTGACTTCTCATTTCTTCTCCCCATTTCTTTGTAGATTCCGTTGAAGTATCCTTTAATCTTTCATAATCTTTTGAAGACTGATTTTTATTGAAGACCTTTTGTATTTTATCCATATTAATTTTTTAAATTATTTAATTAAAACTATCGATAACCAATAGTGAAATGAATATGTTTCAAATAATTTCTCTTCTTAAATACTTTTGAATTATATAAATCAGCAATTTTAACAAGTAAACATTTTCCAAAGCACACACACCAATATGGTTAAAAGAACATCTTTTAAAACAATGAATTTGTTGATTCTTCAATATTTTTAAACATGTAGAATCACGATTATTAAAATCCAAAACATTATTATTTTTCAATATGTTAATAATCCAAGATTGTTTTTCTTCTCCTTTAACATAAATTTTTGTTTGATTAGATATAAAAATTTTTATAAAATTGATGACATCACAAAAATGTGTTTTACCATCCGACTATTGTAAGCCGTGATGATTTTTAGCGAGCCATTTGTTAGAATATTTTACTTTTGTATCTAAATAATGGTAACCATAAGGTGGTTTTATTATAAAATGTTGAATTTCATCATTTGATGAAATAACAGCGATTTCTTTTAAAATTAATTTTTTATTATTATCTCGAAAACCTTGTATATCGATTATTACATATTCCATTTTTTATGTTTCAGAAGAGTAAAAAGAGTAATTCAATCATAAACGCAAGATTTTGAGTTTATTAATGTTACCTTATTTGTATACAAGTTCTATATTTTATATTTTATAAATTTAAATCATTTCATTTATTTTTATTTAGAAATTTAAATAATTGTATTTACTTCACCTGTTAATGGTTTAAACTCTACTAAGCGATCATGAATAATAAGACAGTAAGCGGAAGTTTTTTCTGGAATTCTTTTGATAGTTTTCAGTTCAATTTGTATATCAACTGGACCCATCTTAGGATCTTCATTTTGGTAAATGGTGTCAATTACAAAAATTGGAGATGAGTTTTTAAAATTCTCCCATGAAACTAAAGATTCTGATGTTTGATGATTGTAGTAAGCACTTCGAAAATTCAAGTATGCTTCATATGCTAAATAATAACAATTTTTTGAAAACTCTAAATTCATATCTTCATATGGATATAGTTAGAATTTAAATATACTTTTAAATTAGAAACATCACAATGATTAAATTTTGAAGGGTCTTTTGAAAGATTTTCTTCGATATTTTGTCGATCAGTTTGTAGAGCGAAAAAAATAAAACGAGGTTTTTCTAATTGTGAAGATGATTTAAAATTCCAAATGAAGTGATTTGCTGGCGGTAATGATGGATTCTCGTTTAAGTCCCAACTTCTAAAACCCATTTTCATAACAGAACCATTACCAATACTTTTATATAATTTGTTTTTTGGCTCATCCATCAAATTAACATGTTGAACTCTCCAGCCTAGTTTTGTAATAGTAATATCAGGCTTCTCAGTAGCTCTGGAACATATTAATGAATTGTTGTTGCTTCCAGCGCTTGTTAATATCAATTCATGTTGTGCATTAGGAATATAGTTTTTATAATCTTCCGCAAATCCTAATAATCTCTTTAATGGAATGTAAAAACTGAAATAATGCTCTTCCAACTGAATTGATGTTTTTGGGGCCCAACTTGCATTAAATAAAGCACTGCTTTCGTTTTCATTAAGTGAAATATAATTTTTTAATGTTGAAGTTATACCAACCCTATTATTATGATCAATTTCCTTACCATTAAGCGTATTAGCAATTCTCTCAAATAGAAATGGTGCAGCATTATTAACTAGTTTAGTATTTTTAAGAGTCGTTCTATCATGATTGGATAGATATCCTTCTATATAAATAAGACTTGTTGAAGGTAATGTATTTAAATTCTGATTTTGTATTACTAGTCTTATATTACTATTGGTGTTGGTATTGGTTATGTTGAATGGATAATATGTATGCCAGTGAGCACTAATTATAGTTTCATCAAAAACAGGTTCACCAAAAAGGTTCATTAGGTTCATTTTAATTGGTATCCAAGTAATTTTAGATATTGCTGATTTTCGACAGTTAATTTTTTGTTTGATTTGTAGGGCTGCCTTCTTTCTCCTCCTGCTGGCTTTAATAAATTGAAATGTGAAGATCGACTCTGAGAATATATATAAGAATTTTGATGTTGATTAAACACTAACATTTTAAACTTTTAAATGCAAACTAATTGTTATTGTTTCTCCTCGAAAATTATTTAAATTTCCTTTCTGATCGAGTAATTTAATAGTGACAGATCTTATCTGATCAACAGTTACTGGTTGATATATTACACTTCTAGGAACTTCAATTATTTTATAGCCAGGACTGGCATTAATAAAAAATTCATGTAAAATGCATGCTTCCTCTGCATTTATATACGTTCCAGAGATAACATTACATTCTATTCTTACTATATTTACTTTGTTAATGTCAACAAAAAGATCTGAAGTATGCCATTTATTAGCTGATAGTTTCTTTTTGCTGAAGCCTAATAATTCTCCAATAGTATCTTCTCTTACAAAATCAATTTCTTTATCAGCAAAAATTTCACACTTTATTGTATTATTATTTGCTCTTAAAATTAATTTTTCCTTATCTGTTGTAGTTATATTTAACGTTCTTCTGAGAAATGTTTCAATATCTTCAATTTCATATGAACCTGTTCGAATTATAATAGATTTATCACCAATAATAAATCTATTATTATCCTCATCTATATTCGGTATTGAATTATATGTCTGAAAATCTGATAAACCATACGTATACTCTTTGCCTTTTAGGTCTATAGGAGGAAAATAATTAGTTGGCAATATAGAAGAGTTTAAAGTTAATGTTATTGACATATCTTTAATTGAAATAATGAGGTATTTCAGAAATGCATTCTGCTTTTATAAATTTTCAAGGTTGATTCATCACAATAAAAATATGCATATGTATATATAATATGTTTCAATTTAATTCAATTTTTCTTTAAATTTCTTTTGGAATAAATTCTAACTATTCTTTATCAGTACTTTTTGTTTCTTTTAACCTTGAACTTGAATAAAATTATTAATGTAGATTAGTTTTTTAATTAAGTTAGACTAATAATAAAGAATATTTTTTTTTTGTTTTATTCATGTTTTATTTACTGCTAATTTTTTTTGTTAACAATATGAAATAAAAATTCTAAACATAAATGACCGCAATTATATGAATTAAAGTTTTGATATTTTTTGTAATTGTACACAAGATTATCTCCTAAATATTGAATTACTTCTAATGGGATTTTAAATTTCCAAAACTGTCAAAATATTGCACAATTTGTGGTTTCTTGTAATAAGCTACCCAATGCGTTCCATTACCAATACAATTATCCAAATGTAATATACCAGTTTCATATTTCCGAGGTTTATGTACCGGTAATGTATCTCTCATAAAAACTCCACGGAAATATTTTAAATATTTTCTTCCAAATTCTTCTATCTCATAATTGTTGAGTGCTCTTTTGAGTAGTTCGTTTAATGGTTTTTTGGATTCAAAAACAGACCTAAACCTTTTTTATGCCGTTTTAAATGTAATTTTTCCTCCTTTTAATGTTATTGCTTCCATCATTTTATTATGACGCTCACTCTCATACAATTGTTTACGAGCACTTTTAGCATCATTTATAGCTTTTTCTATACCTGCAGCACCGCCAGAAAGTGCTCCAACAGCTGACAAACCAGCAAATATTGGGATTAAAGAGTTTTACCTCCAATTTTTGGTACCGGAATTATTGGAGGGATGTCAATTTTTTTTTTCTCACCCTTACAAAACTTTCGAGCTGCATGTAAAGCAATTTTTATAATATTTTTATCATTCATTGGTTTCTTTGTAGTTTTAATAGCTAATTTAACTTCTTTTATAATATTTTTCAAAGGTTTTTTTCTTTGAACTTTTTTTGTTTTCTTTTTTAAACCCATACCGAGTTTAACTTTAGCTTTCATTGTGTTTGTAACTAGATATGAATTTAACCTTTCACCAAAACTTGCGCCTTTAGCTTTAACTCTTTGCCAAGCTTTCTCTGCTAGTATATTGTCAGCTTATATATATGACGCTGATTTTGATCAGAACTTTTGGAATATGCTATATCATGCTCTCAACAAGCTTCATCTAAACCATTAATCCCTTTATCCCCACGAGCTAATCGTTTTGCTAATTTTGTTCCCGGTCCACAATAATTATAACCAGGTAAATGTGCTTCAATTGGTAATTTATTAATTAATGAATTAATAACTCCTCTTCCTTCAACAGTTTTTTAAAATATAAATCTTTTCATAGTTAATCAAAAAATGTACGATGTATCTTGTTTAAAGGTTGACGAAGTAATATTTTATTAGAAATTTCACAATATAAATCTTTTTTTCTTTTTTATTTTCTAGAAATTTTTTTGTTGTGTACAGACTTAACTTGACTTATAATAGAACACAAATACATAAAAAGCGGTAAAAACTTATCTCTTCCATTTGAATAAGCTTCCATGTAATCTAAATATTCTTCTTTTAAATTTTCAAGTAATTCTCTAAAATGACTTAGCTTATCGCCAATTTTTGATTTATTATTTTTTTCATTATACATATTCTCTATTGATGCAATAAATATAATTCCCTCTTCAATTCGTTTTCTTATCATCGACTTTTTTAACTCATTTTGATTTTCTTCATATTCATTTGTTTTCATGGACAATGATTCAATATGTTGTGAAATTTTTTTATTCTTATCTTTTGGTAATACATGAAATATTCTTATCAATCAACTCCCAATCATCCTCTTCAGCAAATGGACAATCATCTCCGAAACTGTTTGTCACTTTATTTTTGATTGATGATTGTCTAATTGTACCAATAATAGAAATATCACCGCCATATACTTAAATTTTTATATGTTGCCATTCCAATGGAGATAAAAATAATTTGCTGTTTATTGACTCACCATTTCTAATTTTTAAAACACATATCTTTTCTCCGCCTTCTGGGGTTATATATATCTCCAAAAAATCATGAAATATTTTCCAATTAATTACTCTAATTGAAGCCCATTTCCTCAAATGCAATATTTATAGCCATGTAAAATGTTATCAGCCCAAAACATTATGATCGTTTTACTTGCCAAACTTATCGTGTTATAGCACCTTTTAATCATAAAATTAACCTTTTATACAATTTTGAACATATAAGATTATTAGACTTAAACTTAAATTATTACCTTAAATTAACTTAAGAAAAACTTATCCAGGTAAGAATTGGGATCGAACCTAAACTAACCATAATATATTCATAAAGGTACCTAATACCTGACAGATTTCTATCTACAAGAAGAAAATTATATATATCGAAAATCATTAAAAATTAAATGTAAAAAACTTTGTAGTATATATTTTGTTTTTTTTTCTTTTTATATTAACAAAAGGAATCTCCTAACGTCATTTTTGGTTTCTATTTATTTGTTTTTAGATATTTTAAAGTTTGTATATTTTTTTGCACCTGTTACCACCACAATATTTCATAATTTATAAAGATACAAATCTACATGTGCACACACACATACATACATACACATATTTCTGTTTATTTCTTTTGTGATTCAATCGCACATTAATTCATTAATTTATTCAGGTTTATTATTCAAAGAAAACAAAAAACCACAAAAACAATTCATTGAATTGTTCTACCCAAATCATTGTAAAACCTAAATTCAATATAAAGCTTTCTAAAACAATTAAAAATTGTTTAATCAAAATATATTTTTTAAGCTCCTCCAGGCAGCATAACCGTTGAAAAGGCTTTTTATCAAATAATTATAATTTTCCAGCAATATAGTATAAACACAAACCAAAAGTTTCACTTTTTTTATTTTTAAAAATAAACTCTGAAACAAGTTTAAAATTAAGTTCATTAAGCTTCTTTTTTTTTTTTTTTTAAAACCATTATTTTAATTTTTCATATAAACTTTAAATCAAGCTTAGTACTGAGTTTATTATTTAAAACATTTTTTTTAATTTCAAAATTCTAAACTTTTCATATAAATATTTTAATACTAAGTTTGTTAGTTAAGACAATTTTTTTTTTCGCTCCTCCATGCGGCTCCGCCATATCCTTACTACTAACGGTTTATTAAGACACCGTATAACACAAGTATATATTTATTATATACATGTGTGTAAAGCTCATAATTACACCTATCGTTTGGAATTTTCAGATTGAAGATATACCTTATAGAGCTTATGTTATAACAATTTAAATATAGTAATTTTTGGGGGCTTTGGGGAGCTGTAGCTCCTTAACGGGTTGGGCTACAGAAAAATTAATATCAACATAAAATTAATATTTTTATGATATCTATCAGCAGTTAAAATTTCATGGCTCTATTTCAAAAAAATTGTGGAGATCTAAAACTTAGTTGTTAGGGAGCTACCCGAAGTTTTAGTTTAGTTAGATTTTTAATTTAATTGTAATTATTCTGGTGTAGGGTATTAATAAGTCGATTGTATCGACTTAGTGTTACATTTACTTGTTTTTAAAAAAATTTTATATAAAAATTTGTATGAGAATGGACATTATATTAGTATATGTTAAATTATCTTTGGATTTACTATTAAGAAAGAAAAAAAAATATAATTTTTTGTACTTTATTAGAATTAAATTAATTATGATAGGGGCCATAGAGACAATAATTATTTTTATTTTATTTATTATGTAGAATGAGACAGTGTTTACTATAGTTTTTGTTTTCTTTAGATAATACTTATGCTAAATTTTTAAACTTTGTTATTACTTAGAGCTTATAGTTAGTTAATTATGTAAAACAAAAGAAATATTATTAATAATAAATTATATCATTTTAGAAATAAATTATGTCAATCGTTTAAGAATATTGTGTAATATAGAATTGTGTCACAGAAAAGTTTGTGGAATAGATAATAATATGCAACACCTTTTCATTTTCCCATATTAAGTTCAATGTGTTGTTTTAATTAAGAAATTGGTATGTCTTGTAGGCCTGACATCATTGTTGACTTTGATTTTATCTTTAATAAAATCGACATTGATCTTATTGGATAAGACACCAAATGTAAAGCTGTTAGATAGTAAGAATCTACGGGAATTTAAACGAAGTAAATTGACTAACTGCAGTCTTTCATTGTATGATGGAAGGTTAGAAAGTCTCTGGGATTATGTAAATGTCTTAAAGCAAAGAAGAGGAACTGCTTCTGGATTGATTCAATTATTGTACTGTGAATGAGAAAGGCTGGATTCCAGATAATGCTGCTGTATTCTAAGACTGAGCGTAAAATGAGCAATGTAAAGTTATTGTCACCTAGATATTGTTAAGTTCTATTGCTCTTCTTTTGATAAAACCTAGCATTTTGTTAGGCCTTGATAACATTGAATTATAGTGGAGATTATAATTCAGTTACTTATCCGAAATGATTCCCAAATCTGTAATATGATCCACACATTTTAAGTTGCAGTTTTGTATGGAATAATTATGGATAAATTTGGATCTTTTACGTGAAAAGGTCATAGCCATGCGTGTACGCAGGGGAGCTACTGAGGGTTTAACCCCCCCATGATTCCAATAACAATATAAAAATTATAATTAATAAATATATAAACTTATTAAACAATTTAAGAAATATTCCGAATGCCGATATATATATATATATATCAGTGACGAAGCGTGACATTTTTGAGAAGGGAAGCACACAAAGTAATATTTTTTTATATAAAGAGAGTTAAGTGAGTTTTTCTTTTTTTTTATTGGTGGAAATCTTCAAAAGATCCAATGAGCCCCGTAGCTAGACATTGGATGCCGAATTTTTATCAACTAAACCACACCCATCCTTTAAACTAAACAATAAAAATAAATAAAATCAAAGTATTAATTAAAAAGAGAAATATTCTAATTTTTAAATTTTAGTTCTATGCTACGTTCTTTCAAAGCAAAATGATCTATTACCCTATCATTAAAGTTATTTGTTTGTTTTAAATTTTTCTATAGAAATTAAGGCTAAATTTGAAAGACGCGATTGCGATCACCTGTTTCTTAGAAATGTTTTAATCCATTTTAAACACGAAAACGATCTGATACTGATGCTGTTGAAACAGGAAAGGTTAACATTAACTTTAATAATTTGAAAAATTCGGAAAATCATGCCTCTAACTCTGTTCCAATTAAAAACTGAACAATTTCTTGTATATTTTTTTTACTTTTGAAATTACTGTCTTTGAAAACTACTTTCAGTTCAGCTTTTAATCCTGAAATATCAAAAAAGCCTGGATAAGAACTTTGTAAATTAGATATAAGATTTTCTGGAAACTTTTTTCAAATTCTGCATATTTGGTAGTATCTGCAAGTTTTAAAAATTCAAAATTAGATAAGGAACTAAATCTATTGTCTAGTTCAAAAAATATTTGATTAATTATGCTCTTTTATAAATCAGAAAAAAATTCTTTACTTGAAATATTTGAGTCTTGACTAGCTCTCAAATTTTCAAAATTTTCTTAATAATCTCACTTTTCTAACTCTTAAATTTTCTAAATTTTCCTAATAATCTCACTTCACTAATAATCTAATAATTTAAAACTTATTAATTACTTTTTATTTAATTTAATATTTTAAACTTTGAAAAAACTTTTAAGCACTTTTTTCTTCATAGAAAACTGATTTGAACTCAGATTAAGTTAGCAAAATAAAACATTCAGCTATAGTGCTATCCATATTTACAAAAGAGAATGCATACGTTCATCTCATTATTTTTTTATTTTGTGTTGTAATTTTTAAAATAATCTGACATAAAAACAAAAATAAGTTTGATACAACATAGAATGCATAGATTCAACTCATTATTTTTTTATTTTTGTGCTGTAATTTTTAAAATAATTTAACATTAAAGCAAAAAGAGGTTTGATACAACATAGAATGCATAGATTCAACTCATTATTTTTCATTAATTTTGTTTTGTAATTTTTGAAATAATCCAACATAACGACAAAAATAGATTTTATAGAACACAGAATGCATACATCCAGCTCATTATTCACTTTATTTTGTTGTTGTTATTATCACTATTCTTTTTCATATGTATAATTTTCTATTCATTTTTCTTGCTTAATTTTTTATTAATTTTTCTTATATAATTTTTCTTATATAATTTTTAATATATTAATTTTTCTTATATAACTTTTATTAATTTTTCTTGCTTAATTTTTCTTAAATAATTTTTAATATATTAATTTTTCTTAAATAACTTTTATTAATTTTTCTTATATAATTTTTAATATATTAATTTTTCTTATATAATTTTTAATATGTATATTACTTTTTTTCTAATAAAACTTTTATTAATTTTTCTTGCTTCGAATAATTGCTATTAATTTCACGAAATGGTATAAAAACGCTTGTACGAGGGGTTACATTTTTTTTTATCTTAAAATTTTATCTGAATTTGGTGGGTGTTTCAGTTGAGTCAAATAATTAAAAGAAAGATGGAAGACTTAATAAATGCTCAGTTGGCACAAAAGCAGATCTTTGAAAGTTGCTTTAATAATTATAAAAAGACGGAGAAGGTTATTGGGATACATTTGTCAGTAGGCATAAAAGATTAATAGTTGAAAGGTTATCGGAAAAGGAGACCCAAAAGAGTTATAGTTACTTTGAAGATGATATCTATGCTGAGGTGGAAGATTATTTCAACACTAATTACGAATTAATTGAAAGCCGATATGAAACAGACTTTACGGAAAACGCATCAAAGGAGACTGAGGCCAGCATGATACAATCCAACTAGTCTGAAATCACTGTGGAGTGCGGCTTGAAGTTACCAAAGGTCTTACTTGATAAATTCGGTGGTGATTACAAAAACTGGCCAACCTTCTATGATCTTTTTAGAACAATGATGCACCAAAATGATTCTCTGAGTCCAGTTCAAAAATTGAAATATTTGAAGATGCACCTTGTAGGAGAACCAGAGCAGTTTTCGAGACCAGGTAACAGAAAAGAATTATTTTTGACCATGGTCACTATTACAGGATCGATATGAGAATCGAAAGGTCTTAGTAAATACACAATTAAAGACATTATTATTTCGGTCTAAAGTTCAACAAGAGTCACCCCACGGGGTCAGAGGATTATTAGACACAACATCTGAATGCTTACACGCTCTAGATAATCTGGATATTTCTACAAAAGAATGGGACTCGATTTTAGTTTTTTTAATTGTCAATAAGCTTCCAACCGAAACTCATGAGTTGTGGGATGAAGAAACTTGCAAAATGAAAGAATTGCCATCTGGGAAAACACTCAAAGAATTTCTGGAATCTATATTCCGCACCTTAGAAGCCATAAATAGCTGAAAACCAATACAGAAACAGCCAGCAAACATTTTTAATATTAATCGAAACAAAACTACAACACAATCGTATCACATTACAACTCCAACTTCATGTGTCGTTTGTCAAGACCAACACACTATCCGGCAATGTGATGAATTTCTAAAGCTAAATCAGGGTAAACGTTTAGACTTTATAAAGGTAAAAATCTATGTATCAACTGTTTAAGTTTTGGGTATAAAGTTGTTAATTGTCCAGTACGAGAGTTTGCCAATATTGCAAAAAAAAACATGACACGCTTTTACATAAAAATATAGTGTGAATCAAAACAATAACCAACAAAACTCTTCTGTGAATCAAAACAATAACCAACAAAATAGTCGATCTACTAATCAATCCAGTCAGCCTAGTACTTCACGAGCAACATCAAACAACATATTGACTCCCAATATGTACCAATAAATACCAATTTTTTAATTACATGCAATGTTCAATCGTTTATCACACACCGGCACAATAATCAAATTTTATTAGCGACAGCTGTAATCACAATTGTCGCTCCTTCAGGTAAACAAAACATGATTAGAGCACTCATTGACCAAGGGTTTTAAGCCTCGTTCATCGCCGAAAGAGTTGTACAACAGCTTGGTTTAGGAAGAGAAGAGAGTGCAAGAGATAGGAAAGAGTCAAATACATCATGTCACTTCTAGAGTCAGATTTAGCCTTCAAACCTTAAGTAAGGAAACTTTGCTAGAAGTCGAAAATCTCGTTTTAAAAACATTAATAAATCATATACCAGCTTCAAAAATAGAAGTGCAACATTGGGAATATTTACATGGTTTACAGCTGGCAGATCCATAATTTGATCAATTTGGGCCAATAAATCTATTACTTGGACCAGACGTTATAAGCAGCATAATATTAGAGGGTCTAAGAAAAGGCATTCCGGGTTCGCCTACAGCTCAGAAAACGAGTTTTGGATGGATATCGTCGGTTGGAAGAACCACAACTTACTGTTAAAAATTTTTATATGTGTGCTGATCTCGATAAACAATCAAAAGCTTTTTGGGAAATTGAGGAATTAGCGAAACAACAAAATCAATCAGAAGAAGAAATCAAATGTGACAATTTTTTGAATCAACCGCTATTAGTTTAAAATCAGGACTATACCAAGTTTCATTGCCATTTAAATAGATAACTGAGCAACATCAATTAGGGAAATGAAGAGACATTGTGGTGCGCCGTTTGTATCAGCTTGAACATAGATTTGAAAAAAAACCAAATCTAAAAAAGTAGAATCAAATATGTTTACAAGAATACAATCGATCTTGGTCATATGATACAAGTTACTAATGCTGAAGATAGTCTCTCATCGTACAAGACCGACTTCACCCATTACAATTGTTGTTATATTCTACATCATGCCGTAATTAAGGAGACGAGCACAACAACTAAGCTACGTGTAGTTTTCGACGCATCCTAAGCAACATCAAGTGGATGGTCGTTAAATGACATGCTTTTAAAGGGTCCGGTTGTACAAGATGATTTAGTCAAAATTCTGATTCGTTGGGTAAAACATCGCATTGCATTTACCGCATACATTGAAAAGATGTATCGCCAAATTCATGTTGAAAATTCATTCAACCCAACGTGTAAGAGATTATAAATTATTGACGGTTACCTTTGGTACAAAAAGCGCTCCTTATTTAATAACAAAAATTTTACAACAACTGGCTATTGAAATGAAAAAGACAACTACCCTATAGCAGCAAGAACAACGTCAAGGGATTTCTGACGATGTTGACGATCTTCTATCAGGTGCTGACTCTTCCAAAAAAACCATCGAATTGCAAAATCAAATACTTAAATTAACCACCTCTGCTGGGTTGCCACTTCAAAAATGGGCATCCAATTGTAAAGAATTAACGAAACTTTTGAAATTCAAAACAACAAAGTTAACTTACTATCATCTTTAGAGGAAAATGAAACTGTTCGAACTCTTGGCATCTTATGGAATTCGAACAAAGATACCTGTATGTATTCTGTAAAGTTGGATGAAAATTCTGAAAAATGGACAAAACGTAAAATACTGTCGCAACTTGCCAAGTTATTATTCAAACAACAATTCTCAAATCGTAATTCATGGTTTTGCCGACGCATGTACCAAAGCATATGCATGGGTAGTTTATTTGTATAACCAAAAGCTTGGGCGAAAGATCAACCCACCTGGTAGCATCCAAGCATCCAAGGTCACACCAATTAAAACGATTTCTTTGCCAAGATTAGAACCTTGCGCTGCAACGCTGGTGTCGAAATTAATTAAGTACGTGTTAGAAGCGTTTCAATTCGATCAAGCAATAAGAATTCACGCATGGACAGATTCGGAAATTGTTCTAGCATGGCTGGATCCTCATCCATTGGACAACTTTTGTTGCAAATCGTGTCTCACACATACATGAACAGCTTGGACAACCTTTGTTGCAAACCTTTCATTGGACAACCTTTGTTGCAAATCGTGTCTCACACATACATGAACAGCTTGGAAAAAATTTATGGGATAATGTTCCTTCAAAACAGAACCGGCAAATTGTGCAAATAGAAAAAAACTAGAGAAACTAACAAAAAAAACGAAATTTGTTAAGCAAAAGAATTTTTTTTTAATAAACACGAGAACATTTTTTTTCTTCAGAACCAAAAAACTTAATTCGAATTCCTTTTGAATCTGAATAGGCATTTGAATCTATTGGATTATTTCTTATACCTAATCCATAATAATAATTTCTTTAAAATAATGCCTGATAACAGTGAATTTAAAGATCCTCGTTTTGCTTTATCACAACTTTGTCAAATTTTTTTAATTTCAAATTTCTATTTTGCTAATAATTGGTAATATTGATTGTACTTAATATTAAAGTCTTATTTCAAATACCTTTGCAAGTCAACAATTTTATCCGTTTTTTTTTTTCAGAAAGGTAAAGTGTAAAAGTATATAAATAAATAATCACGTGTTTTACCTGATATTCATCCCATATTTTTCTAAAACTATGAGATGAAAGTATTTTACTTTTATGTAATTGTTTTATTACGTGATATTGACTATTAATATAATATTGAAGTCCTTAATGGTAAAAACGTTATTGAAAATTTCCAGTTTAAATTTTTAATTACAAATGCGTGCTGTGCAATTATTTTTAAGATGATATATGTATATGCAGGTATTATATTTTGTTTAGTAAATAGCAATAACTTATTTTTAGATTTTTCAATAGCTGCGATGTGTATCTGGAGCATGTTATGCTGAAAATGTTAAAAAAAAAGATAATTAGTTGTCCTGATTGCGCTAAGAACTTGCTCAATACAAAAATAGCTTCAATGTCCAATAATAGTAAATACTTACTATTATTTAAACATTTTAAAACCCAAACTGATTTTGAATCACTCCGGGCTCCTTCGGATTTGTATTATGAAATATGTTAATATTTTTGACACAGTTATGGAGGGCATGAAGAAGGGCTGTTATTCAATACAAAATCTAAGTGTAATGGTCGTATAAACACATGGTTCGATCAAAGCAATATTGTTACAGTGATAGAACTACGGTCTTGGAATACCTCCTTTTAATTTTGATAAGAAAAACTTGCTCGTGGAATTTTGAAAAAATGCAAATTAAAAATGAAATAGATTTACTTTCAAAAGGCTCCAAATCTTAAAACAATAAGAACTATTTGACGGTTATAATAAACGATTGCATGTTTAATTTGATTTAATTTTTTATGTAGTTCTTGTTTCTTTTTTATGAATTCCTTTTATTTACATATTTTATTTTTATAAAATTCTTTAATACATTTCGTTTTTATCAATACGCTTTAACTGTTTTTTTTTTTATATAAAATACTGTAATTTTATTTATGAGGATTAGGTACGCATTATATAAGTCAACCGCAAGGGCATTTCCACGTTACAACTTAAAAGATTTTATTTTAAATAGGGATGCAATAAAAAAATCAAACGTGTATGGACTTGTAATTTTCACATAATACATTGTTCTAACTTCATTTCAAATAAACGAGACTTACAACGGTGTACTATGAGCTATTAAATTTTCTCCTACATAATCAAGAAAATCCATAAGTTTTTTGATTCTTCCCTTTTCTTCTTTATTCAACTCAAATTTCAGGAACGTAAAAGAGGCATCATCCTTGTAAAAAATTTCAAGCCTTTAGGAGGCGTGTGTCAGGTACCCGAATTGCCACTCCAATTTATCAAATCCATAACCTAAGCTTCAATGTCCAATAATAACAAATACTTACTATTATTTAAACATTTTAAAACCCAAACTGATTTTGGATCACTTCGGCCTCCTTCGGATGAGTATTATGAAATATGTTAATATTTTTGACATAGTTATGGAGGGCATGAGGAAGGGCTGTTATTGAATATAAAATCTAAGTGTAATGGTCCTATAACACATGGTTCGATCAAAGCAATATTGTTACAGTGATAGAACTACGGTCTTGGAATACTTGCTTTTAATTTTGATAAGAAAAACATGCTCGTGGAATTTTGAAAAAATGCAAATTAAAAATGAAATAGATTTACTTTCAAAAGGCTCCGAATCTTAAAACAATAAAAACTCATCGTCAAATGACGGTTATAATAAACGATTGCATATTTAATTTGATTTAATTATTTATTTAGTTCTTGTTTCGTTTTTATGAATTCCTTTTATTTACATATTTAATTTTTATAAATTTCTTTAATACGTTTCGTTTTTATCAATACGCTTTAACTGTTTTTTTTTTATTTAAAATACTGTAATTTTATTTATGAGGATTAGGTACACGTTATATAAGTCTACCACATGGGTATATCGATGTTACGACCTAAAATATTTTATTTTAAATAGGGATGCAATTAAATAAAAAAATCAAACGCGTATGGACTTGTAATTTTCACATAATACATTGTTCTAATTTCATTTCAAATACACGAGACTTGAAACGGTGTACTATGAGCTATTAAATTTTCCCCTGCATAATCACGAAAAAGATATTTTGGAATTAGTATACGCATTATGTAAAATACAAAATTATAAAAAGTATTTTCTGAAAAATACTTTATAAACTCATATAATCTAATATATATATGAGTTTATAAAGTATAAATATAAAGTATAATATAAACTCATATAATCTCATATCTAAACTCATATAACTACAAAAATAGATAACAGAAAACATACATACTTTCTGAAGATAAATATTATATACACAATATATACATGTAAGAATGCAGAAATTATAAATTACACCACTGTCAGTTACTTTTCCACAATTTTGGAGAACGTAATACCGGCTTCCGATTCACAAAAAAGGTAATAAAGCATTAATAGGCAATTTTAACTGATCAAATTATACCTATAATAGATCCATATCTTAATCAAGAACAACATGTTTTTAGAAAAGGTCGTTCAACCGCCACTACCTAACGGTTTTCACATCAGATATATTATCTTCTATGGAAAAAGACCATCAGATAGACGCAATATATACAGATTTTAATAAAGCATTTGACAGAATAAATCAGGATAAACTAAAAAATAAACTGACAAAGCTAAGTATCATAGCAAGCTAGGTAGGCTATAGCACGTCTTATGTATAGACTTGGCTCGCCGAGTTACATCATTACCAACTGCGTGCTATATATTTAACAAAATCAACTAAAAAAGATCACAACAAATCAACACAAAGAAAAATAAATTTAAATATACAGAGATGCATTAAATCAAATGCTTGAAAAAGAAAATATCAGGAAGGAAGGAAAATTCAGGAAGGATCACTGATATATCCCCTACCCAACCATGTTACCTACCCTTCCTAGGGATACTTTAGGTAACCCATTCTTGATAAAATTTCCTCGCACCTAGGCTAAATTATGCTACAGGTTTAGCAAAGCATATTTATCAAATTTCCTTTTTTTAATTAATATATTTTATATGTAATTAAAATTTAATATATTTTTTCACTCCATCCTAGTAAATAAGAATATATATATTTTTTTCTTTTTTTAAATTTATAATAAGTAACAATAAAATTGTATGTACCCTTTTTTTTGATTTTATTAAATTTATTTTTGTTTTTCTTTCCTTTTCAAATCACTTACAATAACATTACAACCAACAACAAAACTCAGGTCATAAAACACAAAAAAAATTTGGGATCATAAAAATTGAATTTTTTTTCATTATTATAATATTCAAATAATTATTTTATTACCTAGAGTTCAATGACCTTCTTAACAAATTTCAAATTACAACATATCATCAGAATTTTTTTTTAAAACAAGAAAAAAAATTGCAAATGAAAATTACAACAAAAACAAACAATTTAACTTAGAATTTTTTTTTTCTACTATTAGTCTGGATAGTGCTTCGGGAACTACATAAACCTACCTTTTCTATGCTCAGTATTAAAGTTGAAACGTTGGATTTTAATAAACCATCGTGCCAATCTTCCACTGAAATCCTGCTGAGAGACCATTAATGAGACCATTTTAAACTGGCATGATCGGTAATAACTTTAAATTCTGTGCCTTCCACGTATTCTCGGAATTGCTCAATGCATAATATGGCCGCTAAACATTCTAGCTATGTAATAGAGTAATTTTGTTGGGCTCTATTTAATTTTTTTGAGACAAAGGCTATAGGCTTTTCGTTTCCTTCTTCATCTTCTTGGGCCAGAACGCCTCCTACACCTATTTTAGAAGCATCACGCGAAATTTTAAAGGGTTTCTCGAAATCTGGTATAATCAAAACAGGAGCGGTTGTCATTTTTTCTTTGGTAATCTCAAAGGCTTCTTTAGATTCTTCAGTCCATTTCAAAGTTTTGAGCTTTTTTGTAAGCTCGGTTAACGGAGCTGTTAGAGACGCATAATTACCAATGAAACGACGATACCAGCCAACAAGGCCCAAAACACTTCTCACTTCTTTATAGGTTTCTTATGCCAGAAATTCGATCTGGAGTAGGAGATCATCTGAATACACGAAAACCCGATTTTTCAATTGAGAGGGGATGATAATATCCATAAGACGGCATAACGTTTGTGGAACATTTGTAAGACCAAAAGGCATTATCTTAAATCGATGTAATGGGCGATTTGGCACCGTGAATACTGTCATATAACGTGATTTTTCATCTAACCCGATCTGCCAAAATGCATGTTTCAAATCTAAAGAGCTAATAAATTCAGCTTTAGATAATCGTGAAATAATTCCATTTTCGGTTTATGCATCTTTTATTGTTACAATAAAAGGATCCAGGAAGCTTCGTTGAGCTTCCTCGAATCCAAACACAATCGAAATTTTCCCTCTTTCTGCACAACTGCTACTGGGCTACTCTATGGACAGTTTGGTGGAGCGAGTTCAATTATGCCGAGTTCCAACATTCGATCAATTTCTTCATGTATTTTTCTATCAACCGCAGGTGATACGGAAAAATAACGTTGTTTTATTGGCTTTACATTCTTTTCTATTTCGATATTGTGTTTTAAAATTTTGGTTTTTCCTAGACCTTCAATATCATAATCAGGAAAACTTTTTATGGAACGTAATAATTTTTGTTTTTGAAATTGATTTAACTCGTGTGACTCACTATATTGATTAAGTTCTTCTAATTGAAAATTACCTTTAAGTTTTTTCATAAAAACAAACGTTTGTTCATAAGATAAGATAAAAGTATTCCAAATATCTATCCCAAGATATATATTTTTTGTTAAACCAGAAACTAAATATAATTTCATTTGTTTGATTACATTATTAAAAGTGATATTGGTTATGATACTGCCTAAAATTTAAAATTTCTCACCACCAGCTGTTTCGAAATTTGCAAATTTTTTTTTAATTCTAGAACAGATTACTACTAATACAGGAAATAGATGCACCTGAATCTAATAATCCTCCAATGTTGCGAACAAAAATAATAACTTCTGCAAATGGTCTGAGATCTGACTTCGATTATTTAATACAATCCAAGCTCTTATTAATTTTCAAATGAATCTGCTTTTTCTTCTTATGAAATTCTCATTTGCGAATTGTATTGCGTTTTAGTTTCCTGCTCAATACACAAATTTTGGCAGAACTTCCTTCATCAAAAATTCGTTTTCTAACCTCAAGATAATTTTTTAATCTTTCATAGGTTGAGTTTTAATGGGTATAAGTTTGGTTTGCGGCATTTTATATCTGGTATAGTTTGACAAGCTATGGATCTTTTATTTTACCTTAAGGATTTCTCAGGTTCGAACTTATTGTTTTTCAAGCGGAGCCCGGAGTTCAGTAATTGTGGTTTATAAACTTCTGGAGTGCCACATCCATAACAAAATATCGTTCTTTCCGCAAGACAATCCATAAACCGGTGTCCTTGGCCTTGACAATTCCAGCAATGATTTATTTTCTGTCTCATTGATTTTCTTAATCTGCGATATATTTCCAAAAACTTTTTCTTCTATTTTTTCAGCATGAAGCGCATGAATCGGTTTTCTAATTACCTTTTTCACTCTAGCTCAACATTGAGTGATTCTCGCCTAAGTAATAGTTGTCGTAAATGTGCCAACGAACGTATTTGCAAGTAGAATATTTATTTTCTCAAATATGGTTTGAGATTTTTTCTTAAAATTTCTACAAGCTCCCTTCCGTTTATTGGGTAACTTAAACGATCACTCAGCGATAAAATTGCACAATAGAAATCGTCAAAGCTATCATTCGATTTTTGCTTTCTATTGCGCATCATTTCTCGAATACCCATATCGGACATATAATCATTAAAATGTGATTTCAAAGCTTTACACAGTGCTGACCATTCTACCATCATTACCGATCGACGGTACTGCCAAAACCATTCTCTAGCCTTTCTACTAAAGAGCAAGTGACGATTTTCACTTAAAAGTTTGAAATCAGCACAAAGGCTATCATGTACCAATGAATTAACCATGTATATAAAATTTTCAATTTTTAGGTAATCCGGTTTGCGATCCATTAAAATTTAAGTTCCAACTATGAATCGAGTTTGAAACTTTGCTGGAATTAGATAACGTAATCGAAGACAACGAGGCTCTCCCAGGTCTTTTTCTAGCGGGGGCTCTTGGTTCTTCTACATGCGGTCGGTTTTCATATCGATAAAGTGGAGAAAAACTCTCTCGTGGCTCTTAGATCCAATCTGGCTCTTCTGGATCTCGACTTCTTTGGATAGTTGATTGACTTAGCTGTTGCGACAATTGACCTATCATCGATTGCAATCTTGAAAATTCTTCTCGTTTACATTAGCCGTATTTCAGTTGCCGGAACATTTCCTGTCATGTTTTCCATTTCCAGTAAACTATTTTTTGTGACAGAGCTATGACAATTTGGGCAAGAATTTGAACTATTTAATCAATCATAGATGCAAGTTAAATGGAACATATGCTTACACCTAGTTGAAACTATATCTGATGAATTTTCTAAAACTTCGTAACAGATAAGACAAATATTTGGATCTTGTGGAATATTAAAATTATTGCTATGTCTTAAAGCCATAATAAATTTATTCAAAAAAAAAATAATTCCCAAAAAAAAATTAATTAGCTCAAAAACAAATCAAAATCTATTTACTATAAAAAAAAAAGAAAGTTAAATTTATTGCATAAACAAAATCAATTAATTTCTAACAAAATTTATTTTAAATTCTAAAAATTAAATTTATTTATATATAAATATTATATTATAATTCTAAGTAATCCTAAGTATAACGATATAAATAACCAAAAATAATTTTCAAATAGTATTTCCTTATTTAAAAAACACTAGGTACGGCTCAAATTTCAAAACAAAGTTTTTGTTTTAAATTATAAATAAGTGTAAACCACGTTTATTTTAATTTTATTTTAAAACCTGTTATTAAATCGAATCGAATTATTTTTATGTTTTCTATTTTTTATTTTTTTCTTTTTTTTTTTTGTATTCAAATCCAATTGTAATATATCTACCTAAATAATAAAAAAATTCCAAATTCAATTCAAATCAAAAAAAAAAAATCCAATTTTAAAGCCAGTTCAAAATTTAAAAAAATTGTTAAAAATTCAACTCAAATTTAAATTCCAATTTAAACCAAAAAAAAATCAAATTGCAGCTTAAAAAAACGCAAAAAAAAATTATTAAAAAAATCAACAATTTTTCTATATTTTCTAAATTTTCTTATAATATTCTTTCTTTGGTTCTTTTTCAATAACAAATTAGAAAAGAAAATATTCAAAAACTCAAAAGTAACAACTGGTTTAAAAACAAAAAAAAAATTTAATAAAATTGTAAATGTAATTAAATATATTATTTATGCAATATCAAAAAAATATATTATAATTAACTAAAATAAATAAAATAAATTATTTTAAATATTTATTCACCAAACAAAACTCTGAAATTGCATAGACAAGCCACAGCCATATATAAAAAATTAAATTTATATATGATATGTAATAAATATGTAGTTATTTACTTTTTCTGCAAAAAAAAAAAAATTTCTTCCAAAACCAAAAAAAAAACGGATACAATAAATCTCTTTCTAACTTAATTTAACCTAAGTAGTTCAGAAAATATTTGAATCAAGTGGATATATTCTTCCTTACCAGCATATGAAAAACATAATACAAAAAAATTACTGGGATAATATAAAAATCACTTATCATAAAATTATTTACTAAAATTAGCTATAAAATTTACACTTGAACATTAAATTCGGATGATTACTAACTTAAATTCACTAAAGTTCTCATAATCCACTAATGCAATGTTCAGCGTTGAACTAAATTAACTTAATTCCTAATAAAATATGAAATTTCAAATTACTTTATATATACGTACTTAAAACAACATTGTTTGTGTGTTTGTTTTATTTTCAGTCAAATACTAATTTAAGTTATAAAGAAAATTTTATCTTTACTATACATAGTATATGAGATATTGATAAAATCAAAATAAACATTTAAAAAAAACGAAAATTAAATTACTATTGCCCACACTTATTTTGAAGTTCAGTTCTCCTATGCCAGATATTCACTATTTAGCGGTTAGCCAAATTCGTTCAATATTATATTCATTAGTTTAATGTTGTCCTAAGTGGTTGGGAAATTAATTGATAAATTCACGCATAAATTCCAAACTTCAACTATTCCACTATGATATAATATTAAAGTTGGAACTCTATTGTTTAAAAGTCAAGTTTTCCTTTCGGTCAAATGTTAATAGTTATACATAATAACCTATTAAATTCGAATTCCAGAAAAGGCAACTAACCCAAACAATATTTCCAAATTAACAAACAAAATAAGATAAGACAGAATAAAAATGAAATGAATTACCATGAAGATTTTTTTTTTTAATTTTACGCGACTTTAATAACCGTAAGGGTTTGAACTACTTACCAAGCAGGCGTTGAGCTCCTCAGCTTTCGAACCACCTTTGCACGATTTGTGCCCCACGTTGGGTGCCATTTTTTATTGTAATGATTTTTAAACTTAACATGCACACTTTCCACCACATTAGTTAAATCCCAGATGAATGAGCTATAGCACGTCTTGTGTATAGGCTTAGCTCGCCGGATTGGGGTGGGGTTCTTGCTGTTCACCTACAGTTACATCATTGCCAACTGCGTGCTATATATGTAACAAAATTAACTAAAAAAAATCACAATAAACCAACACAAAAAAAATAAATATAAATATACAGAGATGCATTAAATCATATGCTTGAAAATGAAAAAATATCATCCACTTCAGGAAGGATCACTGATATATCTTCCTTGGCCCTTCCCAACCATGTTACCTACCCCTCCTCGGGAAACTTTAGGTAACCCACTCTTAATAAAATTCCTCCCTATCTAGGCTAAATTATGCTACAGGTTTGGCAAAACATATTTATCAAATTTCTTTTCTTTTAATTAATATATTTTATATATAATTAAAATTTAATTAATATATTTTCTCACTCCATCCTAGTAAATAACAATATATATATTTTTTTCTTTTTTTAAATTTATAATAAGTAACAACAAAATTGTATGTACCCTTTTTTTTTTATTAAATTTATTTTTGTTTTTCTTTCCTTTTCAAATCACTTACAATAACATTACAACCAACAACAAAATTCAGGTCATAAAACACAAAAAAAAATTTGGGATCATAAAAATTTAATTTTTTTTCAATATTATAATATTCAAATAATTATTTTATTACCTAGAGTTCAATGACCTTCTTAACAAATTTCAAATTACAACACATGATCAGAATTTTTAAGTTACCTACTAACTGCCTACTAACTAACTAGTTAGCAAAAAAAAATTTAATTCTTCTAATTTTAATTTTTTATTTTTTTTTTATATCATCCTTCCGATCTTCCTGATCCTTCAGCTATACACATATGTATTTAATTGTTCAACAAAAAAACGAAATAACGAACATTATCAGTTTATCATTTTTTTTTCTCTATTTTTATTAATCCTTAAGTTTATTTGGTTAAGGATTTTAATACTTTTTTTTCCCACAATTGAACTTTACTGAGTTTCTATAATTTTTTTTTCTTTTGTTCTATTTTAATATTGCCTAATTAATAGCTTAATTTTTTTTTCTTTATTAACATTTTTATACCCGTACGATAGGATCGGGTATAATAAAATTACTCCTCCGTTTGTAACACCTCGAAATAAGCGAGCTAGATATACCTTCAAAGATATGGATCGGATCAGAAAAAAATTCTAAGAGTTTTGAGCCATATCCGTCCGTCCGTCAGCACGCTAACTCAAAAACTAAGAAAGCTAGAATCTTGAAATTTACGCCAAATATTCTGGGAGTAATTTGTAGGTTCCCTATTTTTCTTGGTTGAGTTTGGACCAAACCTTAAGGTAGCTCTCGAACACCTAACTTTTAGATCCCAACATTTTTTTTGAAATAGAGCTATGAAATTTTAACTACTGATAAACTACACAAAAATATTAATTTTATTTTTAATAACTTTTTTTTGTAGTGCCACTCGTTACGGAGCTACAGCTCCGCAAAGGTTCAAAAAAGCTCTATATTTAAATTGTTATAGCACAAGTTGTATAGGGATTATTTTCACTTTGAAAACGGCAAACCATTACTACTTTTATTAGCTTTAAAAGTATATATAAAATAAATATATATTTGTGGTATACGGTGTCTTAATTTACCGTTATGCGAAACTCAAATTTTGCAAAATCCTTTAACCCTTCTATCTTCTAAACGGTTTAAGTTGTAAACTTGAAATTGACAGAAGTTAGATCTTTGAAAATAAGTATGAGTCATTTCAGAAAATTTTTTTGTATCACTCCCCGTTTAGGAGCTGTAAGGGGTCAAATTTCCTATTGAAAATTTCCTATTTTTAAACACCTGTAACTTGAACACCTGTAAAAATTTTTTTGAAGTAATACACAAAAATTAAAGCTTCAACATTATATTCTTATTTCTGTTAACAACTTTTTTTAATAATATAGGGTTACTTTATAATTGACGAAAGTGTTACTTGATTTTTTCAAATTTTCTAACAAATTTCTTTAACGAATTTTTTGCATTTTGATACTCGATAATTTGAAATTGTTGAGGATATAATGCGTAGTACAAAAAAGTGTAAATAAATAAACAACATAACGGTTGCTTGAAGAATTTTTATTTATATGATATTGATATACATACATACTTATATAATATCATGTTTATTTACATATCGTATATGTCACTGATGAATGACTGATAAGAGTAAAGAGATGTATATTATATAGCGCCGTATTTACATACATACATATATGTATTTATTGTACTTATAAGAAATTATTCTATGAATGGAAATGTTTTTAAAGAAATATTGGAATGTATGGCGATATACTTATAACAATATAAATATACTATGTACGCATTAATATAATATAATATTTAAAATTATATTTACTATTTTGTACTAAGTAAATTTAATATACATTTACCGCTCAGTAATAAATTGTACTATAGAATATTTGAAAAAGTTTTGGATTGATAATCGTTATGTGGAAGGTTAAAATCTGCTTTTGAAGAATGTATAAACATATAGTTTGAATATATGTACAACCCATAGTTCTAGAAATTATAAAATTCACCCAAATTATTTTAAAATACTAAAATATTAAAAAAATAATATTGTAAGCAGAGTGACAGGCTGTGAACATACTAACGGTTCGTACGGGTATCTAAGAGTTGGCAAAGGCAACTATATTCTTCCTCGTTTTTACTAAAATTAAAGTTGTAGTCAAAAAAAAATTTTTCTTTTTTATAGTTTTAACTTTTTTTAACAAAAATTCAAATTTTAACGAGTTTTTCTTTAAAATTGTTATTTTTGTTTTAAATATTTTTTTCAACTTGAACCAAATTTTTGGTTTCCTTTTATCTTTAATTTTTATCTAATTTTCCTTTTGTTTTTTTTTTAAATTTTATCCCTATAAAAAATTTTTTTTTTAAGTTCTTTTTTCAAACTTTTTCTTTTTATTTCATTCTTTTATTTTTAGATCCTTTTAACTCTAAATCTATTTCCTAAGTGACCCCAAAATTTAATCATTTTCCAAAAAAAAATGTCCTACAAAATAAGGAACCGTTTTTCTTTTTCATTTAGAATTTTTACCATATATGGTAAAATTCTTTAAAATCTCGTTATGTTTGTTTTTTAAACAAACCCGATGGATTTCTTAATTTTTGTTCGTATTCGAGTTTTGAACGCGAAAGTGAAAGGACGTAGCTATAACAGAAAAATTCTTAAAAAAAAATTGAAATAAAACATCACAAAAAAATAACAGAAATTGCTTTTCTTTATTTTTTTCTGTTTTTTTTTTCCACTATTATCTTAAAATTTGAATAAAAAAAAATAACACTTGCTATATTAATAAGTAGTAAATTTCCATCTAATTGGACTCCTTTTAATAAAGGATATCAATTATGGAAAATGAAATTAATTTACTCACAAACGAAATTGAAAACTGCTGTAAATCAAAAAGTAAACGAAGTATTGAATAAAAGCATTTCCAAGCCAAATACTAAAATGAAGCAAAACAAGGAAGTTCGTGAACTAAATTGATTATTGAAAAGTTCCAAAACGAAAATAATAAACTTATAAAACTTTTAAAGGCCAATAATGGTGGTGAAGGGCCAAGCTCAAGTGGAAATGGTTTTTTTTTTTCAGATGAATGTGGCTGATGATGATCTCAAGATCAATGTTTCACTAAATTCATCTTCCAAAAGTGTCAACGAGCCTGAGACCAACGCATTAGAGTTAGGAATAGAAGAGTTAGCTAAAAGAACAAAAGAAAAACAAAAAAAATTACAACACATATACCGACCTCTGAAAGTACTTCACGTGCTCAGCGAAAGCCAATTGACAGTATCCAGAACACCAAAAAACGTATGCCACCAATCAATTTTGAAAAAACAGAAATAAAAATGCTGAAAGAATTACTTTCCAAAAGTCTAAAAATTAAAGATTTCCTGATTAAATCAGGGGAAAATAATAACATTCTCTATACCTTCAACATTGAAGAATTCAAAGGAGCACGTGAACTTCTTCATAAATCTGGAATTAATTACTACACGTTTACGCAAAAGAAGACAAGAAAATTACACTTTTACTCAAAGACTTAAGCAACAGCTACTCATGTGAAGAGGTTTTGGCAATTCTGAAAGAATATAATAACGATGTCATCAAATTTGAGAAAGTAACAACACTTACCACAAAAATTACATCTGCTAAAGGCATAACCCTACCTCATTTTATTGTGCAGGCATCAATACAGAGCTCAATAAATGATATATCCAGAATAAAATTCATCGACCATCAAATTATTAAATGGGAGCGAATCCACAAACCGAACATGATGCAATGCACACGTTGTCAGTGTTTTGGACACTCTGCATCAAACTGTAAAATGGACCCCAGATGTGTTAAACGTAGTGATAACCATCTACCAGGGCAATGTACCATTAAGCCTGAAGATCCCAGGAAAAAGGAATTCTGTACTATGTGCAAAAATTACGGCCATCCATCATCATACAGAAACTGTCCAGTTTATCTGGAAAAAATAAAAAAGCAGCACGAAAGCAAGGAAATAGTAAAAAGACGTATAGCAACTAAGCACATGGCAACGAATTTTGTACAAACATATCATTTTCAAATGTAGTGGGTAAAAATAATAACATTAGCAGTAGTAATAGTAATACCAATAATAACATGAACAACATTAACACTGATATTTTATTAGAAATACGTAATAGTATTATAGATTTAAATAAAAAAATTAATAATATAGAAAAAAATAATAATACTAACACCAATAGAATTAATGTATTATTCGATTGTATGAACATTGAATCCAATCAACAATATGTCTAATCCAACAATGTCTAATCCAACAAGCACATATAAACTCATTTCAATAAATGTCAACTCTCTTATCTCATACATCAAAAAATATGCACTTATGCACTTTATAGAGAACAACAATCCAGACATTATTTGTATATGTGAAACATAGTTGAAACCATCTGATCATATGTCACTAGACAATTATGATTTTATTAGAAAAGATCGAAAAAATGCTATTGACGTTGCCGGTGTTGCCACAGCAATTAAAAAATATCTTAACCAAATTGTAAATAATTACATTTTCGATCAATTTACATGCATCGAAACTTGTATCATATCCCTACAATTAAAGCGGAACAAAAAATTATACATAATTTCTACGCACCAAATAGAAATTCACCTAATTTTTTGACAGAACTTGGAAAAATTTTCAAACATTTTTTTTTAAATTTTAAATTTTTAAATTTATCCAATATTAATAATTTTTTTATATTAACGGGCGATTTTAATGCCAAACATACTTCTTGGTCGAACGATGTTAACAACACTCGTGGTACCCAATTGTATAATTGAATCCAAAAAAATCACATACTGTATAAAATGAAACTACAATTGAAAATTAAAATGAAACTACCTACACTACCACTACCTACAATTGTCAGACACTACCCACACTACCAAGTGCAAATTCATACATAGATTTAGCCATTACACATGTGAAAATAGCAGTAAGTTTCTCTCAAACCTATAACAAGCTTACAACTCTGCCATATGATAGTTATCATAATCAAAGACTATAGAAATATAATAAGACATTTCAACAAACAAAATTCTACTTAAAAAGTTAATTATTGGGTACAGCAATTGGCTAAACAAAAAAAAATATATTCTCTCTTGTTTATTTTTTTATCAATTTTCTCTCTATTCTTAGCTATGTTCCTTTAGTCTTCTACTTCTTCTTCTTATCTTCTAGTTGGATTTTGTTGTTTTTTTTTTTTTATATGTACTAAAGCTTTGGTATGTACTAAATCTGTACTAAAGCTCTAGTCTATATAAATAGTATATTTAAATATAGAATAGAAAATAATAAATGCTACAAAATATTGTTATTTTAATTGTTATCTTATGATCAGTTTCACTTTTATATTCGATTTTTGGATAATAATTTGATTTTTAAAAATGGAAGAAGTAAATAGAAGTTTGAATTTAAAAAAAGAATCGCGTTTTACAAATTTAGCTTAATGCCGTGTAGAGAATTGCAACTCAAAGAAAAATTTCAAACCCAACATTAGATTTTTTAGATTTCCAAAAGAAAATAACATTTTAAAAAAGTGGAAAGAAAACTGTAAAATAACCAAAAAAATTGACCAGTGGAATCTTGTTTGTGAAAAACATTTTGAAAAACTTTGTTTGGAAAAAAAAAAATTAAAAAGCTATGCCATACCAACAATCTTTTCATATACAGTTCTTAATAATAAGCCTTTTCTTTTTGAAAAAGAACGGGAAAGAATACAGTTGGCTTTTTCAACTCTTAGATACCCGTACGAACCGTTAGTATGTTCACAGCCTGTCACTCTGCTTACAATATTATTTTTTTAATAATTTAGTATTTTAAAATAATTTGGGTGAATTTTATAATTTCTAGAACTATGGGTTGTACATATATTCAAACTATATGACATTCTTCAAAAGCAGATTCTAACCTTCCACATAACGATTATCAATCCAAAACTTTTTCAAATATTCTATAGTACCATTTAATACTAAGCGGTAAATGTATATTAAATTACAAAATAGTAAATATAGTCTTAAATATTATATTATATTAATGCGCACATAGTATTTATAGGCCCTGATTTCGATAGTCATATCACTTTCAGTTTTTATGAAAAACAAAATTTTTGATTTCAATAGTTATAAAAAATGAAAAAAATCATAAAAAATGAAAAGATTTTGATAGTCATATTTTATGAATATACTCATTTAAAACGTCAAATTTTCTCATTTTGAAATTGTTAAATGAGTTTAGAAATGGATTTAGGAAAAAATTATGAAGTATTTTATTTATATTTATGTGAATATAGGCATTTTTATAAGTAACCTATGACTATACGATAGCATAGGTTGCAAGGAAGCCCATTAATTTGTGAATTAGAAGTCGTTAATTAATTTTTACTTATAGCTTTTCTTTGTATAGTCAAAACCTCAAATAAGAAAGTATTGCCGGTTTAAAAAATAATATAATTCATTTTAATTTTAAATTCCATTTCATTT